>OZ024830.1:90880563-91133526 GCA_964016985.1 Anodontia alba | reverse complement strand
GGCATGTTTTCGTGATGTTAAGCAATGAAATACTTCAGGATCTTCAAATAATTTCATGTTGCTTTTTCGAGCAAATGAAATAGTTTTATGGCGTTATGATATTTTCTTGTCACTTTTTTTTCAAGCAATGAAATATTTTCTCGCCTTTACAGCATTTTACCTGTCGCTTTTCCAAGCAATGAAATAATTTATGACCTTTTCATATTTTTATGTCGCTTTCCAAGCAATGAAATACTTTCTCTGAGTTACTTAGTTATTTTTTTTTATTTATTTATTTATTTATTTTTTTTTACTTCATGTCACTTTTTACAATTTCATGTCACTTTATATGCGCTAACGGTTTTAGCGCGAATTTTCTGTTAAAATTTCTCGTCAGATCTGGCTGATGTTTCTTGGAATAAATGTCTTAAAATTTATGCTTTTTATTTGTCATAAATCTATTTTTAAGGAGAAAAATGTTATTTTATGCCAAACAAAATGATTAAATATCTTCCTGTCTTTTCATGATGCTCCATGACGCTTCATGTCGCTTATTAGTGAGGTGTATTACAGCATAGCTTCACAAAATGTAGTATACAGTACTCTAGAAAGTTTATAAAATACACAAATCAGGCTATACAGGTCACGGCCAGTAAAGTTTTCTAAGTTCGTATAAGTATACAAGCTGTTAAAAATAATAAAAGATGTGAGTTACCGTCTCTCCACTAATGTTTACTACAGACAAGCAGCTAAATTATATCATAGCTTGACCTAGAACCCAGTCCTCATTCGGTTCAGTCCACCACTTTTTTTTTTTTCCGAATTCAAGATGGCCGCCACAATAGCGTCTATTTTCTCCCAGGGTCAAACTCGAAAATTCACAGATTTATGATGACATACTTATGTTGATCCTAATATTCACGCGACCTTTGCATGACGTATTGCGGTGCAGATACACATTTTTACTTGCTGCTATAACTCCACCTGAAACAAGTAGTAGATTTTTTAAAACTCTAGCGGTCCAGTGAATGCGCACCGGGGAAGTAAGCATTCCTGAATAAATAAATAAATAAATAAATAAATATAAAAGATAAACAAGATGCTTTTTTTCATTACCAAATTTTGGACCTGAATGTAAATAATAAAAAAATAAAAAGATGCTTCTTTCATTTCCAAATTCTGGATCTGACTCTGAGTAGTTTACTGGTGATAAGCACGAAGACATTCATACACCAGGAAGAAACGGGTCTAAATTTATTTTACTTCTAACTCAATGCTGCAATTCTGACAATTTGAATGAGATGCGGTATATCTGGATAATGTGGATGGGTGGAGGTTTCCAGTCATGGAGTTCTCTGGATTTTAATTTTGGGTTAGTTTAATTGGTTCTCACCGGATTGGGACATTGAACCAAATGCTTTCTCGTAACTCGCACAGTTTGATATTCGGTTTTTCTTACCACGGACTACCAACAAACCCAATTCACAAAAGTCACTAAATTAATCCAGTTGTGTGTGTAAACTTACCCCTACCCTACACCCACCCATACATATATATATATATATATATATATATATATATATATATATATATATATATATATATATATATATATATATATATATATAGAGAGAGAGAGAGAGAGAGAGAGAGAGAGAGAGAGAGAGAGAGAGATGCACATATGAACATACAAAGAGAAAGACAGACAGACAGAGTTAAAAGAATAAAGCAGATCCTTAAAATCTATCCTAGCCTACCAAAACAAAGCAAAAATTGGGTATCCGCCGAGTATTAGATGTGTCGATCATGACACTGTCGCAGACGTCGTATAGCATCACGAAAATATGCCTATATAATGTTGACCCCCTTAAACCCCACTTTTATATAGTAAAACTGGGGTTTACAGGGGTATACATTATTTTTCTTATTTCAGGTCAAAAACATAGATTGAGGTATTCGTTAGAACCGCCTCACCGAGGCGGTTCTAACGAGTACCCACAATCTATGTTTTGAGCCGAAATATGAAAAATATCAGAGTTTTTTTTATCTGAAAATTATCAGTTTTTGGAGGTGAAATTTTCTATATATTTGAATAGGAGTGTTTTCGTAATAGGCTACTGCTGCACGATAAGTTTAGTCTTCATCAACAACGTAAACTGATATGAATATGTGAATATGTGGCTGTATAATAATCTGAACTGAACTAATTTAATTTTCAATGTATATGAAAAGACAACTGTTTTTTTTGTTTTTTTTTTTACGGAGAGTTACGGTTAAAAAAATCGGACGGGTAGCCACCGGATGCACCGAAGATACCAAACGGGCAAAAAAAAAAGAACAAAAATAGAAGTTGATTGCACCGCGATTTTGTCGCAATACAATTTCCAATACAAAGTAAAAGAAAAGTAGATCGAAGTTATCCGCTCAATTCTAACAAAACGAGCAGGCTACTTTTGCAGTTCTACCGACAGGCTACGGCAAAAGCACATGCTACGTGTTGCCACCTTTAATCTTGGATAAGGTAAGAATAAATATTGCAGTTTATGTCCCAAATACCAGTGTCTGTCTTCAATGCTTCCGCACAGCTAAATACACAAATTATTATACTTTTGTTTCATGCCACTTTACAATTTTTATTGTGATTTCTGTTATCCAGTTCCGGGATACCAGAGTCATGACGCATTTTCGAATCGAAATGTTCGTTCCGAATTTCGGAATGATAATCAATATCAGAATTGTTGCTGGTGACACTTCAAATGACATTCACTCACCACCCAGACAGCATGCTAATGTTGGGCCAACGTTGAATAATGGTTGTCCATTTCGTTGGCCCAAAGTAGACATTCAACGTTGGCCGAACGTAAGTCTGCTCGAATATGCGGGCATGGTTACATTCATAAGAAGCCAGTATGCACCGATGAATGCCCTCACTCTCTCTAAGCCCTGACATATCCCAGCTAGCATTCTTTATAAATCCACAGCGGGCCGTTATCGGCCTGCCAGCCACCCTGACGGGCCGATAACGGCCCGCTATAGATTTATGTAGACTGCTTACTTGCGCACCTCTTTGGGCACCTCCACCCACACTCTCTCTCTCTCTCTCTCTCTCTCTCTCTCTCTCTCTCTCTCTCTCAGCCCCTTTATAAATCCACAGCGGGTCGTTATCGGCCTGCCAGCCACCCTGACGGGCCGGTAACGGCCCGCTATAGATTTACGTAGACTGCTTATTTGGGCACCTCTCTGGGCACCTCCACCCGCTCTCACACACACACACACACACACACACACACACACACACACACACACACACACACACACACACACACACACTCTCTCTCTCTCTCTCTCTAAGCCCCGACATACAAACTCTCTCTCTCACTCTCTCTATCACTCTCTTTCTCTCTGTCTCGCTTTCTCTCTCTCTCTTATCAACTAAATAAGCTTCATTAGTCACTGTTGTTAAGAAATCCTACAATGAAGTACCCACGAAAAAGGAAAGTTTCACACAAGTAGTTTCGTTGCAGTTTTAGTCTTGTATGGAATGCTTTTGGTGCATGTGCAGTCTGGATGAAATTTTTTCAACAATATGTATGGGGTTTAAAAGTATTTTACTTCCGGTTCCGAGTAGCATAGGCACGAAAAATTGATTGCGGACATTTTTAATAAATATGTGATTATTCAACTTCCATAAAATGTAACTTTGGTGGAGCGGAATATATGTGTCACAGTGATGTTGTCAAGTGATTTGGATATTCAGATATAATTCAGATATAATATGGATATGGAATTCTGAGGGAGGTGTATTTTTGCTATTTATTTGTCCAGTCGTGTAAGGCGCCATCTTGCCATATAACATTCCCATATAATACTGCTCTTTTGTATAAGTGAGAACTAACGGTAAATTCAAAATCCTGTGAGCGGGGACTCCACGCTAAATTTCTCAAAAAGTATACTGAACAACAAAACTGACGCCTCTGAATTGAACCATGTCAACTGAGACCGTCATTGCCAAAACCAAGCTAAATGTTGGTGCTGTAGAAGTCAGTACACCCATAAATAAAGGTGACAAACGCGTGGCTTCCTCTCCTCTTGAGTCAGATGACAGTGATTTGAAGAAACAGCGCCATATATCAGGCGGCAGTCATACTTTGTCTGTTGGAAGAGGGAGAAACAATTAGTGACCACAGCCCCGTTCACTTGCTGTCACAGCCCATGGCGCCAACGGACATTATCAGTATTGCTGCAGAACTACAGTCCCTCATGCTTCCCGAGATGGCAGCCATCATCAAGAATCAGCTACCTTATATAAAAAAAAAATTGTAAAGGAGTCAACCGACACACTGTCGATGGAAATAAAAGCGCTACGGGAGGAGAACGCTAAACTCCGTGCTGACAACTCCAAACTTCGAGAAGACGTCGACAAACTGACCCAACGTGTGGACAAGGCCGACACGGAGGACTCTCTTGTTGAACAGTATACCCGTAGGAAAAGTGTTCGGATATCAGGTGTACCTGAAGTAGAGGGAGAGAATACGGACGAAGAAGTAATCAGGATTGCAAATGAATTGCAAACTCACATAGGCCCTTCAGATATTGACCGATCTCACCGTGTCGGAAAACCTAAGGCTAGTGGACCAAAGCCCCGGCATCGTGACATAATAGTTAAGTTTGCGACATACAACTCCAGACAAAGAGTTGACTTGAAACGTATGGATTTACGTGGCAGTGAAAATGAGGACATGAAGGGGATTTTCATCAATGAAGACCTCACTAAGTTGAGATCAAAACTTTTATTTGATGCTAGATCTCTCGTTCGTGCAAATATGTTGAAGTCTGCTTTTTCTACTGACGGTAAAAACTTTTGTGCGTGACAATGGTGAGGTACGGCACATGGTAAAGACATATACTGACACATTAAAATTTGGAAATCCGGACGAAACTAGAAAAAATAGTAGCAGAAAAGGCAAGAGTACGGGGACTAGGGCCGACGGCCACTGGATCTGCGTAAGATCAAACTGTACTGTTAATCTCACATTAACCTTTACCCATCTCTGCGCCGTTTCAGCAGACGACAGACATGCTAATTTTCTTGTTTTCCCGGAAAGCAGGATCTGGTACCTCTTGCGGGTTGCCTCTCTAGGAGACAACTTGCACGAGGTGCAGGGGCCTGTTTTCGGGGAGGAGTAATCGGAGGCGTTCCTCGGTATGTCGTCTGCTGAAAATAGTTTACCTAGGGTGTGAAGTGTTAAGACCTAAATGTAATAAAGTTAAACCATTACTTTCGTGGTTAAGTATAGAGCGTATTCATTGCTACTACAACATAACTATGCATAATATTCTTGCCTTATGGTACCCGGACCTATACTACCTGTGTTTGAACATGTGCTCAAGATGTGTATTCAGCACATAACCACAACTCAGGGAAGGGTCAAATTAATTACTTTCGCTCTTACCCAAAAGAACCTAGTTAATATACACGGTGTCGATGCCGCGTCGGATCATCGTCTGTTCGACGCCACGGCGTCGTCGACGCTGATTGGATGCTGCCCCTGCGTCGTGTACCTGGCGTGTTGTTTTAAATATTTCGGTATTATTCTTCCTTTTCCAATATTCCTTTGGGTAGATTTATGCAACATTGCTTTGAACTAAATGTATTATTTCCACCACAGTTGCATATATATATATACATATACATACATATATATATATATATATATATATATATATATATATATATATATATATATATATATATATATCCTTTTCAAATTATTTGATGTTTACCATCACGTTTCTTTATTTTTTTATTATGTTCGTTTTCCTATCCTTTTCTACCTGTAACTTGGACTGACCACCCTACATTCAGATATTCACAGCCGATGACTTACGTTGAAACTACACACCAATTTCAAGACACACCAGACCTGCCTTCAGGACTCGTCTTGATATTCCTACAGTTCCTACTGAGCACTACCTGAAGGTCAACAGTTTAAATCAGACGGGCTTGGTGGCACGTTAGGTGTTTCTTTATCATTAATGCTAGGTGCCAAGAAGAGAATTACATACATGTATAACAAATTCCATCTACTTTTATTTACAATGACACTAGTATTGTTATGTATCCCAAATAGCCGTAACTTCTCTGCGTTCAGTATGACGCTAGCTATTCAGCGAAGCAACGAGGTTTACAAAAACATTGAGGTTCCCTACCGGCGTATGTCCTTTCGCATACCGCATCAAAACATTTCTCTCTGCTGCAACCTCCTTTTTTCCCTAATCATAATCGACTTGATACTATGGTTAACCTCTTTATTACTTGTATGTGGGGACACTGAAACCAACCCAGGGCCAGACTCTGTTGACAGCAGCGGCTCCTCCAGCGAAAATCTGTCAGCAACATCTTTTGATCTACTACATAACCACCTAAGTATTATTCATGCAAACGTTCAAAGCCTGGCTCCGAAAATCGACACAATACGCAGTGAAGCTGAGCCATATGACGTGCTTGTTTTCTCCGAAAGCTGGCTAAACCCTGACATTGACAATAGCACGATACAGATAGAACACTTTATGTCACCTTTTCGGACAGACAGGCAAGAACGTCCTGGAGGAGGCGTGATTATCTATGTCCGCGATACTCTAATCTGTAAGCGAAGATCCGACCTAGAAATACAAGGCTTGGAATCTACTTTGGTCGAGATCCAAATCAAATCGAAAAAGGTGCTAGTGGGGGGATTCTATAGACCCCTAATAGCAGCCCTGACTACTTCGATCTTATAAAAGAAAGTGTCGACAGAGCATACAACATCAACCTAGCAGACATTATAATCACGGGTGACTTTAACATTGATACGTCTCAAAACAATAATAATAAAATGACAGACCTTCTCCTCGAATATAACCTGAAACAGCTTATAACAGAACCTACGCATTTTACAGAAACTTCTTCTTCGCTCATCGATCTAATCTTAGTGCGTAATAATAATAATGTTCTAACCAGCGGTGTAGCTGACCCTTTTATGGCAGATTATACTAGGTATCATTGTCCGGTAATTATTCTACTCAAATTTACTCGTCCACACACGCCATTCTTTAAAAGACTAATATGGAACTATAAATTAGCAGATTACGATAAACTTAGGAACTTGGTGTTTGAATCTAATCTCTAAGAAAAAATTGAATACGAAGAGAATATTGACCAGAATATCAAGGATATTACTGACACAATTCTTGCGTCTGCCAAACAATCAATACCAAACAAAAGAGTCACCCTAAACCCAAATGATCAGCCTTGGATAACATGCAAGATAAAAAAACTTGATAAGGAAACTTAAACGCACCTTTAGGCAATTTAAAAAGACAAACAACAATTATTTTTGGATTAAATATAAACTTCTCAGGAACAAAGTCAACGCTGCAAAACGGTTATCAAGAAAACAGTATTTCGACAAACTTGATCATCTGCAGTCCTCAGAAAACTGTGACCCTAAAATATTCTGGAAAACTTCAAAACGACTTTTGAATATTGGACATTCCTCTGGCAATATTCCAGCACTCACAATGAACCACGAAATGGCTGAAACAGACCAACAGAAATATTAAACACATACTTTTCCTCTAAAACAAATGTCAATGATACAACCAAAGCATTACCTACTCTACAGCCGGTACAGCACATCTTAGAATCAATCACAATTACCACGCAAGACGTTCTTGATGTATTGAAACACTTGAATGTCAGCAAAGCCTGCGGTCCCGATCTAATCAGCCCAAGAGTCTTGAGGGAATGCGCCGACTATCTGGCCTTTGCGTACTCCATTTTTTTTTAACCGGTCCCTCGCTCAAGGCTACTTTCCTACTTCGTGGAAGGACGCCAATCTATCTCCAATTCATAAAAAAAGATGAAAAATCCCTCCCAAGTAACTATAGACCCATATCCCTTTTGAGTTCTGTAGGCAAAACCATGGAACGCTGCGTACACAAATACCTTTATAATTACATCACATCACATCAGATGATAACTCCATTCCAATCGGGTTTTGTACAAGGTGACTCTACAACCTATCAACTTCTTCACACCTATAACACCTTTTGTGAGGCCACAGACAGTGGTAAAGAGGTACGAGCAGTTTTCTGCGACATAACCAAGGCCTTTGACAGAGTCTGGCACAAGGGTTTGCTCCACAAACTCCGATGCTTAGGTGTTTCCGATCAGGTTTTGAAATGGTTTACTAGCTACTTATCTGGGCGTAGACAACGCATCGTCATCAACGGAATATGTTCCGACTGGGCCTCAGTTGAAGCCGGTGTGCCCCAGGGCTCCATATTTGGCCCACTTCTATTTCTTGTACATATAAATGATATTGTTAAAAACATCGGCTGCTCCATTCGTCTCTTTGCTGACGATACCAGCCTGTACATCATTGTTGAACGCCCTGACCTTGCCGCAAGACTGCTAAACAGCGAC
Source organism: Anodontia alba (assembly GCA_964016985.1). NCBI lineage: Eukaryota > Metazoa > Mollusca > Bivalvia > Lucinida > Lucinidae > Anodontia > Anodontia alba. The sequence goes on along the minus strand of OZ024830.1, from coordinate 91,125,080 downwards.
CTACAAACTATTTCTGACTGGGCTGACTTATGGCTAGTAGAATTCCACGCAAGGAAAACGATGGCAATGACGCTCACTAAGCAATTAAACCCCATTCAACACCCACCCCTGTTTTTGAATAACACGATGATTCAGGAAACACCCACCCACAGACATCTGGGCCTCACATTTTCCGATTCATGCGACTGGAAAGTACACGTGAAAAATATATCTGAAAAAGCTTTGACACGTCCCAACCTTCTTAGAGCCCTCAAATTTAGAGTAAGTAGAACTTCCTTAGAGAAAATGTATATGGCCTTTGTTAGACCCCTTTTAGAGCATAGCGATGTCGTCTGGGACAATTGCTCACGTGAAACTAAAAAACAACTCGATGCAATTCACGTCGAAGCTGCGCGAATCATAACAGGGGCAACCAAATTATGCAGTATTGAAAAGCTCTTTTTTGATCTTGGATGGGAGTCTCTTCAAAGTCGTCGAAATAAACACTAACTGGTAATCTTCTACAAAATTCTACACGGTCTTACACCCGACTACCTTTTTGACATTGTCCCCACTACTGTTAGAGAAACAGCTAGGTATAATCTTCGAAATTCTGAACACATTCAGAACTACAGAGCTAGCACAAATCTGTTCCTTGACTCTTTCTTTCCCTCGACTATACGCGCATGGAATAGTCTACCAAACGAAGTCAAAGAAGCATCATCTGTTGCAGCCTTTAAACACGCTCTAAACAGAAACCTAAAAATACCTCCTAAATACTTTAACGCTGGTACACCCATGGGTCAAATTCTCCACGCTAGACTGAGGATGGGATGCAGCTCACCTAATTCCGACCTTTATCGTAAACATATCGTCCAAAGCCCTTCTTGTAGCTGTGGAGAATTTGAAAGTGCCAAATATTTCCTTTTCACATGTGTTAACCACTCAGTTGCCAGGGAAAGATATCTACCACGCAATCTACACAGTTATACAATTAATGACCTGTTGCATGGGAAACACAACCTTTCATTGCATGAGAATGATATACTCACCTTACAAGTTCAAGACTTCATTATGAAATCGGAAAGATTTGTTAAGGTACCTAGCATCTAGCATATAATGTAATTATAAATGATGTAAATTGCCTTGATACATGCCTACTCGCTTATTTATCTGTATAAATCTTGTGTAGGGGTCAGTCAAATCTTTCTTCCTCTCTCTCTCTCTCTCTCTGTTTGCTTTCCCGTATGCACTTTCAGTTAATACTCTAGTCTTGCTACTCAACTCTCTCTCTCTCTCTCTCTCTCTCTCTCTCTCTCTCTCTCTCTTGTTCGTTTTCTCGTATTCAATTCATCTCAATATTTTGAGTCATGCTACTCAATAATGTCGTACTTTACATTGTTTCAGGAGATGACGTTTATAAGCCAAATGGCTTACTGTCAGATCCTTATGCCAGATCTTATTTATATGTTGTAAATGTATACTAGCTCTGAATAAAATATTGCTTAAACCAATATATATGTATGGGGCGTATGGGTAGTGGTGCGTTGTCCTTAATATCTCAACTTTTAGTGGTCAAAATTTAATAAAATGGTATCATTCAAATATTAACTATTCTAAAGCTCTATTTCAGAAGATTATTGTAAGTGTTTTTCATTTTTACCCCTTAGAGTCGATTTCAGACTTTGAAATGTCTGGGATCTTCGAATTGTAAAGTCCAATGTATCGGTAGTGGTGCGATGCCCTTGATAGCGGGACATGTTATAGTCAGAATTTAACAAAAGTTGTCAAAACTCATTGTTCCATTCTAAAAGAAAAATTAATATTATTATCACCTCTTTGATGTCTATTTCTGGACGATCCAGGGTCGCAAGCAGGTGGGGTCGACATTTTTCTTAAATGACTTTCCTTTATGTCTGACCTGTAGGAGCATACCAAATTCTCTAAAAAATGAACTAAACAGTTTGAAAAATGATGTACATCACCTTAAGCAATCTACGCAGTTAATATTGTCAGCCGTGAATGAATTATCCACAAAAATAGAAAACTGTATTGGTGGTATAAATGATCGAATAACTTCTCTAAATAATCAAATTAGTTGCAATGACATTAATATATCTGACGCAGTAGAAAACTTGAGTTCTACGACAAACAGCATTAAAACCAGCTTTGATCAGAAAACTTGTCAGCTCTTGAATAAAACAAGTGCAATATTTGACAAAATGAAAGCAAACCCTAACCGTATCAATCAAAGGAAAGCGTCGGATCATCTGAGGCACAAAATGACGACATCAGTACTGAAATGCACCGTCCGCGTCAGCCCAATGAAACTGCTAGAAAAACAAGCGTGACTATTAACAATCAATGGCATGAAATGAACATAACTAATAACAAGCCGGCAAACTCGACATCAAAAGCAGCAGCAAAATAAACAGACAAAAGATGTCCATAACCAGACGATTGATTTGACAAAATCATCAAACCCTAGAAATAATATTAGACAACCTACCTTATTAATCGGCAGCTCAATTTTGAAAAATGTAAAAAAAACGAAAATTTAACTGATAAAACTGCTGTTAGAACATATCCAGGGGCCACAACCGAATATATTGAAACCAAGTTGTCAGAATTAAATATTGATCAATGCAAAACAGTTATAATCCATGTTGGCGGTAATGATGCAGATAATGGTGTTGGCTTAGATTCTTTTCAAGAAAAATATGAGCACTTATTAAATACAGTATGTGACGGCACACGGCGAGTAATTGTTTCCGGTTTGCTGCCCAGAGAAACAGTTAATCTCCAATCTTATAATGAAACTTTGAAATCATTATGCGCTGATAATGCGGTAGAGTTTGTTGAGAATTACAGTAGATTCCTGTTTGCATCGAGCGAGATGACAGACGCTTTCTTTCACAAAGATAAAGTCCACATAAATGCTACTGGCACCAGGAAACTACTGTCTAACATCAGTAAGCTACACCAAGTTACCAGGACATTCCAGGAATTTAAATCAAAACCTTTTGTGCAAAGATATCGTTCTTCTTCTCGAAATATGGCAAAGGCTACTAATTTCCGACAATTTCGATCGCCTACAAAATACTGTCATATTTGCTCTAGAACAGGTGGTCATAGTACACAAGATTGTTGGTGCAATGGTAGGAACTACCCCCCCCCCTCCCCCACCTCCCCGACGACCCCCGTACTCCACTATATTTTAATTTATATTTTCTGGTCGTTTGTGATCACTGGGGCCATCCCAGGAGGTTTATAAGGGGGTTACTGATATGCCCTAACTGGCCGAAGCTAGCTAGTCTGCCCTAGAAAACAGGGGATACTCTATGGATTTTCAGTTCTTTGTGTGTGTTCATTGCTCTCAAAGGTCATTCCTTCTAGAATCTAGCTGTTATGTTATTTCACTAAGAAGAGGTTCTTTTGTTTCAGAAACTAATATCATTTTATTTTCCATGGGAAGTTTAGCAGAAGTTTTCGCATTGCTCGTTATAATCTTTTCACTGACTAGGTTGACGTTAACGTCTAGATGAGCGCGTTCTTGACGTCGATGGTAAATAATAGGGTATATCATCATGGCCGACGACGCTACCATGGTGACACAGGCTAGGCAGAAAGATGATGTATAGCTTCCGGAAGTCTCAGACAGATATCCTGAAATAGAAACGGGGTCAATATCGTATTAAGATTATACCCAGCGGACCCGTAGCGTGTATACAACGCCGTATCAACGTCGATGCAACGTCATGCATTGACGTTGATGCGATGTTGCATAAAATCCATGACGTTTATTTAGCGTATTAGGATAGTTGTGTTCAAGGGCAGAAAAGTACCACAACATACTCATAGATCTTGTCATTTTTTTTTTCAGTCTGAGACTAATATTTAGTTAGAGACCCAATTTGGAAATCAAGGAATATTGTGAGGGTCAGAATATAGCCAAATGCTAATAATGGAAGCCTACCTACGAAAAATAAGAAGGTCCCTGGTTCCTAATATTAACCGTAGTTTTTGCCACTCCTCCATCGGTTTAGATCCATCAACAGGTAGCAAAATGACGCTCAAATTTTAGAATCAGAATCATAAGGAGTAGACTGGCTCCAGTCTCCAGCGAGTATTGTTTTTCTTATAATCCTATTTGATACTCCGAAATAAAATCAAAATAACATCATGACTATAAAGGCTGGTCACTCTAGTGACCAGCCTTTATAGTCATGATATTATTTTGATTTTATTTCAGGGGACTTTAAACAGCATTATAAGAATTGATATTTAGTCAATGGAGACTTGGGGCACAGATACTTGGGGTCAGTAGGGCAGTGCAGGCCCAAAAAAATATCTTGTATACATTTTTCTCTAGTTATTTTTGTATTTTAGTACAACAGAAACACTGCTGATAAAATATAATCATATTCTGTGACTTCTGAAAAGGTTCTAAAAAACATCACATTTCTCTCAAATGCTAATATATGGACAAGATAACAATCAATGGCCAGCACAGATCGTGGGGGTCCCCGCATGTTTACACTGCTACGCTAACTAAAACAAATGCAACATGCAACGAACTTGCATCCGCTCATTCGGCAATCATTACGTAGTCTTAGTTTAAACATATTTTATTGCATTTAAACAAGCAATAGGGTCGGGCCACAAGTTCTGCCAACATTAGTTACGGCCCTCCCCTAACAGAACTTCATTACAGCAATATTCAGACACATGATAATGGCAAAGTAAACATGTAAGCACTACAAAAATACGAAAAGGTGATGGAGTGAAAGGTATAATAATGTAAATAATATACAAATCAAATAAATAATAAGATAATGGAATGGAATGTCATAAGATGAATTGTCATACTGGCCTTAGTGAACAGCAGACTAATCGGTGAACCTTCTGGTGTCCTTGATAAAAGTTTGGACGGCTTTGAAAATAGTAACATTTTCTTCTGGTGTGAGATTTTCATTTCCAAACAAAAGTTTATTAACATTTAGTGGGTTGAAATTCCTCGTTGATCGAAACAGTGCAATTCGTTCATTGATAAAGTGTGAGCATCTAAAGAAATAATGCATGCATCTTCAACTTCTTCAGAACAGCTGCATGTAGGACTTGGTGACAGATGGTTAATATATAGATCAAAAAATAAATTACTACAGTTGTTTCTAATTCTTGCATGTAGGACTGAGATGTATCTACTACCAACTTTGTAGTATGTTGGAACTATTGAATTATTTTGTGTTTTTTTTCAACTGATACTTAAAGCTAGACAAAGACGGTGAATTACGTAATTCTATGTCAAGCGAATTCCATGCCGAAATAGACGAAGGAATACATGATTTTCGGGAAATTTCTGTCCTGCAAAAGGGAACAGTAATATTGTTATTATTTCGTAAATTATAGGCATTTGTTTCTCCAACAAGCGGAGGAATTAAATAAGACACATATGAAGGAACAAGACCATTAACTGATTTATACATGAAGATAAGTTTCTGCTGCTTCCGTCGTTCGATAAGTGACACCCACCCACTCTCTTTGTAAAGGTTATCTAAGGAAACTGATCTTGTTAAGCCTGTAACAATGCGGGCAGCTTCATTCTGAAGTTTTTGGAGAGACTCAATGTCTCTTTCTGTGCAGCCGTCCCATACAACACAAGAATACTCGATGATGGGCTGTAAGTATGAAAGGTATATTTGGTTTAGAGCAACACGACTAAATGTATATTTGAGTTTCCTCATTATACCAATAACTTTAGAAGCACCTTTAAGGATATTTTCAATATGGTTATGCCATTGTCCATTATTGCTAAATGTTAAACCTAAATCTTTATGTTCTGTTACAAATTTGATATGTGTACCGTCAAAAATTAAATTTGGTAGTGAGTCAATAAGTCTTAGGGTAAAAAGCATTGCTTCAGTTTTAAGGGGATTAAAATTGATTAACCACTGAGCAGCCCAGCTAACTAACATACGTAAGTCGTGATTGATAATACCTTCAATGTCTTTAATGTTTGCTGCATATATTGAGAGGAATATCAAGAATTGAGAGGTGAAATTGAAGAAGAGCTACTATTTCCTTTAACAAAGTGACGTACAACCTTCCAAAATTGTTTTCTATCATTTGAGTGAAAGTCAGATATGGAAAATTCCAAGTTATTGTAAAATTGCTCTTTTGCATGCCGTTTTAAATTATTAACTTTATTGCGAAAAAACTTGTACCTTGCCAAAATGTTATGATTTCCTGATTTGTTGAATTTACGTTTTAACCTGTCTCTTTTTCTAGACACTCTTCTTATTTCACAATCATACCAAGGTTTATCGTCAGGTCTGATAAGTACATTTTTTGATGGAACACACAAGTTAACAAAGTTAAGAAAAGTATTATTAAACTTAGAACAGGCTTCATCCAGAGTTCCTTCCCTTAGACAAGTCCAATCAAAATTAGATATTTTTTGTTTCAGTAATGTAAAATTTGCCCTTTTATATAAATAAATCAATCTATTGAAAACACCTTCTGTGTCATATTGAAAGGGTAATGTTATATATGTTGCTTTATGGTCACTAATATTGGCTGGAACAGCTATGGTGCCAGAGTCAAGAAAAGGCAAGTCCTCTGGAATAATAATTGGGTCAAGAAGTGCTTGTTGTCGGGTCGGTTCATTAATAACATTTGACATGGAGTTGATAAGTAATACATCCTTTAAGTTATGAAAATTAGGATTAAGTTGGTCTTCATTTAGGTCTCCAACAATAATAAGGTTTTTGGAATGTTCAAGGGCTCTTTCTATCTTTAAATTTAAATTGTTAAAGAACTGAGCATCAGCTGTTGAGGGGCTATAAAATAAACCTATTAAAAATATTTCATTTTTTACCCTGATTTCTATCCATATTGATTCTTCGCAAAAGATCTCAAGATCTAGTCTTCTCACATGAAGAAGGCTCGAGTTTATGTACGCCATAACACCCCCACCATGATTTGTTCTATCCTTTCGGTATGGTGTACTGTAACAGTTGGAGAGAGAAAGCATGTCTGTAGAAACGTTTGCATCTAAGTGGGTTTCCGTAAAACACAAAATATTAAAATCAGAAAAATTATCAAGTATAAAATCTAGTTTGTTTCTATAATACTCCTGATATTTAAATGCAAAATTGAAAGCTCATGCACAATTTCAGGACCTGGGTTGGTTTCAATATCTCCGGCTTGAAGTAATAAAAGAAGAATCACAAAGAAGCATTGTAGATTGCAAAAACTAAAAACCATGAGAGTATACGTATGGCGACAAATGCATGAAAATAGCTTTTGAAGCGACATAAAAAGAATAAACAATGAGTACAGATTTAGGGTTATTGTGAACAAACTTTTGCTGCTTGAGATGCAGTGATGGAACAGCCCAATAGAGACCCTCCACTGATCAATGGAAATGCCCATTGCACAATATGTTTACCGAGTGATTTGGGTTGGGGTCTCTGTTGGTCCATCTCACAACTACATCGAGCACCAGCCAGCATGACAATGATAAATGAAGATAGTATGAAAATAATAAGATCATAAATTTAGGTACCATATAAGAAGTTACATTTATAGAAAACATGATCATGATAACAAACTTTGGAAGCTACAAGAGAATTATGGTGGCAAGGTGGGAACTAAATGAAATTTTTCACAAATAGCCACTTCTTGAACAGTACACCAAATGTCAATAAATGCTTCTACTACATCTACGAACCGTGGATCAGAAATGGGTCAAGTTCTGGATACTGGCTTCCATTTATTAAATTATAGGTACATCGCAACTGAGCCTACAGCCAGAATTGGACGGGTTTGAAATCGTTGTCGTGTGTTTTCAATAAATCGTGATGAAATTTCAAACCCGTCTAATTCTGGTTCTCGGCTTATTTGCGCTGTATATATGATTTAATAAATGGAAGCCTGTATCCAGAACTTGACCCATTTCTGATCCACGGTTCGTAGATGTAGTAGAAGGATTTATTGACATTTGGTGATAATATTTCAGCCAAAAATGAAGCGATGCAACAAGATATGGTTATGACACCCATATATCAGCAAAGACTAATGATTGTCGAATTAGCGGATGCAAGTTCGTTGCATGTTGCATTTGTTTTAGTTAGCGTAGCAGTGTAAACATGCGGGGACCCCCACGATCTGTGCTGGCCATTGATTGTCATCTTGTCCATATATTAGCACTTGAGAGAAATGTGATGTGTTTTAGAACCTTTTCAGAAGTCACAGAATATGATTATATTTTATCAGCAGTGTTTCTGTTGTACTAAAATACAAAAATAACTAGAGAAAAAATATATACAAGATATTTTTTTGGGCCTGCACTGCCCTATTGACCCCAAGTATCTGTGACTTGGGCCAGTCTAGGAGTCATGACATTGCACCAACGTTGATGCGACGTATTAACGTCATGAGACTACTAAATCCTACAGTATGCCGGTTATGGTTCTATACGAATATACAGTCGAACCTCAATGGATCGAACATCTTTGGGACCATGGAAATTTGTTCGAGACACGGGTAGTTCGAGCCATTGAGGGTTAATCATGGCACCAGTTCAGGAAGCAAATAGCGATAATTTTGGGAAATCTTTTCGATTTTCTACACAACGATTGTAGGTTGAGTATACTCATTAGAATCGCCTCGATGAGGCGATTCTAATGAGTACACACAACATACAATTCCATGATAAAATAAGAAAAAAATCCCTAAATATTTGTTTTCTTGAGCTATTGGAAGAATTTTGTAGGGACTGAAAAAAGAGTTCGAATCATCCACGGTAAACGAGCCATCCATGATAGAGTTCCAGAATGTGTCTCTCTTTCTGAAGTCTTTCTTTACATGATTCCGGAGTTTAACAAAATGTATACTTCCTGTCAGTTCTGTATATATAGTAGATATGGGCAAATTTGTAAGTCTTGAGTTGTTGCTTTGGAAATGAGTACATGTATATAAGGGAAATCAGTGGTAGACTTTATCCTATTAACTTAAATATTTGAACAGCTCACCTCCTAGACTGGCCCAAGTCTCCAGTGACTAAATATTTATTCTTATAATCCTGTTTAAAATCCACTGAAATAAAATCAAAATAATATCATGACTATAAAGGCTGGTCACTAAAGTGACCAGCCTTTATAGTCATGATGTTATTTTGGTTTTATTTCGGAGTATCAAATAGGATTATAAGAAAAAAAAATACTCGCTGGAGACTGGAGCCAGTCTACTCCTTATGATTCTGATTCTAAAATTTGAGCGTCATTTTGCTACCTGTTGACGTGTCTAAACCGATGGGGGAGTGGCAAAAACTACGGTTAATATTAGGAACCAGGGACCTTCTTATTTTTCCGTAGGTAGGCTTCCATTATTAGCATTTGGCTATATTCTGACCCTCACAATATCCCTTAATTTCCAAATTGGGTCTCTAACTAAATATTAGTCTCAGACTGACAAAACCCAGTCAAAAAATGACGGGATCTATGAGTATGGTGTGGTACTTTTCTGCCCTTGAACACAAGTATCCTAATTTTGGTGGAAAATAAACAAAACATTACGAAAACACGCCTATTCAAATATATTGGAAATTTTAAAACCAAAAAAGGAAAATTTTCATATAAAAATTTTTGATATTTTTCATATTCCTGCTGAAACATAGATTGTGGGTACTCGTTAGACCCGCCTCGCTGAGGTTGAGGCGGTTCTAACAAGTACCAACAATCTATGTTTTTGAGCAGAAATATAAAAAATAACGTATACCCCTGTAAACCCCCAGTTTTACTGTATAAAAGTGGGGTTTAAGGGGGTCAAAAATATATAGGTATGTTTTCGTGATGGAAAAAAGGAGGTGTTCTAGGTCCGATCTTCAGCAATACCGCACTAAAATGGACAAATTTAAATTTGGTCTGCAATTAAGCGCAATATATATTTTGTGGTAAAACTGATATAAAAATTCAAACAGTCTCATCTATGATAGTCCAATCAGAGTTAAGGTTTTTATCATATCCAGTACACTAGGGCTGGTTCCAGTCTTCACCACCCTAATCGGTACTCTGTTCCCTATCACAGTTCTGTTGTTTAAAAATATTCGCAGATATGCGAAAGTTCGCCATTGGTGAACACTAGGTACTCTGAGTAAACATTTCAGCAGAAGACATACTGAAATATTTTCTTATTCTTCCAGGAAACAGGATCTGGCATTTCATTCGAATTGTCACTAATGGAGACAATTTGCATGAAAAGTCAAATCCTGTTTTCTGGGAAAAATAAGAAAAGTATCATCAATTTATCATCTGCTGAATTAGCCTAGAAAGTGGTAAACATTAACTCACCAGCTATAGGTCCTCCTATTAGATTTCCAGTAGCTTTAAATGGCATAGCTACTCCGACGCCGTCACCAAATCGGTCATGGCCAACAATTCTCAGTATGACGACAGCAAGTAAAGCACCGGTAACACAGAAGAAAAACCCAACAAACCCGGGTAAAATCATCATACCAGTCCGGGTAAGAAACACCGGAGCTAGTCCCATGCACATACCGGCAATTATCAAAGAAACAGCATACGCTATTGTGACGTCAACTTTTGGATGCTGACCAAGAATAGAAAAGCATAGTTTCCCTACAACGTTTGAAATCCCATAATTTGTTAAAACAATTCCTATGTCACTGGGGCTAAATCCTATACTTTTGGCGTACGCCGGTAGATGTAATATGTAAATGCCTTGGCCCGTATTGACAAGAACATTGCTGACACAAAAACAAATGAATGAGGCCTTTTTCAAAATAGATAAATTAAATGTTGGTCTAGGTTTTTTTGCACCATTTTTATCTTGTTTCTCTTGTATAGGACGATACAATGAAGACAGTGCACACAAGTTGAACGTCAGTCCTCCGAGTATTAATAAAGTCCCTCTCCAGCCGTAGGTTATCGCAAGGAAGTCCAGAAAGAAAGGCAAAATCACAAGCCCTAAGTTATGTCCTGAAAAAGTGTTAATGAGCCGTTACTTAAGAAAACGTACCCGCGGACATGAGCGCCCAGCGAAGATTCAGATCAGACTGCGCATTCGCGCAGTCTGATCAGAATCTTCACTGGTCTCATTTTGGATAGATAATGATACAAAATTTGTTCTGTAGACAACGAAGATTCTGGTCAGACTGTGCGGATGCGCAAGTTGATTTGAGTCTTCGTTAGGCGCACATGTCAGAAGGTACTTTTACTCACTTTCCGGCTCATACATATGTTGAACTTGAGCTTTGTCTGCATACAATTTAGCATGTGTACGTGCGCTTGACTCTGTCTCTCTTTGTCTTTCTCTGTCTCTCCCTGTCTCTCTCTGTCTTTCTCTGTCTCTCCCCGTCTCTCTGTCTGTCTCTCTGTCTGTGTGTGTGTGTGTCTCTCTCTCTCTCTCTTTCTAATATATATACCTAAGATTTCAGAATCGCCAGTTGCTAAGGGAGATAACCTACCAACATCTCCCGTAAACTTTTCCACAAACTAATTTCTCTTCTCTAAAATAAATGTTGGTTTTAACAAAACACTTTCTTGTAAGTAATAATAATAATAATAATAAGAAGAAGAAGAATAAAAACAAAACAAAAAAAACAACAAAAAACAAAACAAAACGATGCACTCTTTACTGAAGGTGAATGACTACATCTAAAGGTTTAATGGCCTTTTTTTTCCAAAGCGATACAATTTTTACTTGCTTCCAAAGGAACTATCCTTTCAGAATGTATTCCTTTGGTCTATATATATTAAACGGCCGCTTATCTCCTCAACCACAATACCCTGTCGTGACTAGAAATATATCTAGGGGATATTGCGCTGAAGGGTACTGGAAATCGTGCGGACACGAAGGTGCGTGAACTGGTTGAACCGGATTTATTCTTTCCCAGCGTCAAATATCAAACATAGGGGAATGTCATGCAACTTTCTGTTCATTTTCCTGTAATTGTGAATCGAATTTGAAACCAAATTCTATGTTTCATGGTAGAAATCCGCTTTCTCTCGGAGCAAGGGTGGTCTAGATGACAAATTGGATGCACATTCTTAAAGTTGTAGAAATGTACATGATTTCATCCATCACCATAACTTAAAAGGGCAGTAAGGTTAACGTTCATTACAAACCAAACTACATTCTTTTACTATCCTGAGATCTTTATCGAATTTTGTGACTGAAGAGATCGGTTGTGCTTAATTGGATAGGTTGTGATTGAGGGGATTGTGACATACAGAGCACTCGTAAGGCCATAGCAGAACTGTTTGGTACAAGTAATATGCGGCTTCCTTACTAACCTTGTCATTCGGTCGGTCAATGTATAACCTTCAATGGTTGTTTTTATGGCCAGGAAAGATTGCACTATGATATATATATATATATATACGTATATATATATGTATATATATATATATATCGTTCGTCTGTCATTACTGACAATGACCAATCCTAATCAAAATCATAGGCATCCACTGCATTCGGGCTTAGCTCCAGATGTCCTGGCACTGTCATGCCTCTGGATCCAGCTAGGTCAGGACGAGAGAGTGAAGTTGACTGTGCGCGCCTCTCCCTCATTATAATCCAAATCACAGTGCATGTCATCTTAATCAGCAACACACATTCACGGGATAAGCGGGAATCCCACTTAGCGGTCGAACAAGAAAAAATAAGATGAAGGTGATACCTTTAACTATGTATATATATCATTCGTCTGTCATTCCTGATAATGACTAATCCTAATCAGCTGTGTGATGTGTTATTATTTGTGTGTTCTAAGATGGCTAATGAGACCAATCTTAGCTCTAAACTGCCTGTTGCAGATAGAACAACAAGAGAGGTCTGAGGAAGAAAGCTCTGTTGGTGACGCCTTAGCTCTGGTTTTCCGCTGTGCACGTTTCTGCTCGGCTTCGCTGACATTTTTTGCTTCGTATTCACCAGCTCCCCTTCTTAGGAGGCCTCGTCACATTGTTCGATTCTGTGCAATCTGTTCCCACGACTCTGTTGGTATGTTGAAGTCTTTAAGGGAGGCTTTGAGGGTGCCCTTGTATCGCTTCTTCTGACCACCATGGGAGCGTTTCCCAACTTGTAGTTCTCCATAGAAGATTTTCTTCGGTAAACGTTCATCAGGCATTCTGGTAACATGGCCTGTCAATCTTAACTGTGCCAATTTCAGAAGAGTATGTACACTCTACATCCCTGCCCTTTTCAAGACTTCTGTGTCTGGAATCATACAGCTTGTATGGAAGTGGTTCAGTGTTTTGGCATGTCGCTGGTAAACTGTCCAAGTTTCGCATGCGTATAATAGTGTTGCTAGCACCACTTATCTGTATACTTTCAGCTTTGTGTCAAGTCCGATTCCACTTCGGTCCCAAATACTTCCACGTAGCCGGCCAAATGCTGCACTAGCTTTGGCAATCCTAGCATTGACTTCATCATCAATGTGCACAACTCCAGACAATGTGCTTCCAGGGTAGGTAAACTTGTCTACCACTTGCATTCGTTGACCTTTCACTGTGATGGTAGGCTCCTCGTAAGGCTTTCCAGGTGCCGGCTGATATACTACCTCAGTCTTTTTGATGCTGATTGTGAGATCATAGCTGTCACATGAATCAGATACTTGATCCACACCTTTTTAGCATTTTCTCTTCTGTTGGAGCACACTTTGCCATGTCATCAGCAAAGAGGAACTCATCTAGCACCTCTGTCTGCACCTTGGATTTAGCTTGCAACCTTCTTAGGTTGAAAAGTTTCCAGTCAAAGCGATCCCTCATAGGTATACCATTGTCACCATCCTGGAAAGCATCTGTAAGTATAGCAGAAAACATCATGCTGAACAGTGTTGAAGCTAGTACACAGCCTTGCTTAACTCCATTTGTCACAGGAAATGGATCAGAAAACTCGCCATCACTTGCAAGCATACCATCATGGAACTGCCGCACCATTGCTATGGATTTGGCAGAACAGCCAAACTTTGCCATAATTTTCCAGAGTCCCTCACCACTGACTGTGTCAAATGCTTTAATAAGGTCGACAAAAGTTTTGTAGAGGTTCACATTCTGTTTCTGGCATTTTTCTTGAAGCTATCGTATTGTAAAGATCATGTTTATTGTTCCTCTGTCTTTCGTGAATCCACACTGGCTTTCTGTAGAAGCCCTCACTGTTCAAGGTGTTCATTCAATCGATTCAGTAGGACCCTAGCAAGGATCTTCCCAGCAACTGACAATAAAGAGATGCCTCGATGATTGTCTCAGACTTCAGGAGTCCCTTTCCACGAATAGGTGGATAACTGTTGCATCCTTTAATTTTTTAGGGATTGCTTCTTTTCTCAACATAATGTGAAATAACTCTGTCAGTTTCTCTGCAACTGGAGGACCTTCTGCTTTGTATATCTCTTCAGGTATTGCATCTGATCCTTGAGCCTTGCCAGATGACAGGAGTTTTATTGCTTTCACTGTTTCAGAGACGGTTGGGAGCTCATCAAGCAGCGGGTTACATTCCACCTGCGGTAGTCTGTTGATAGCTTCATCACTGATAGATGATGGCCGATTAAGGACATCATCAAAGTGCTCAGCCCATATTTTCAAGGTAGCTTCTTTGTCAGTCAGAAGACTAGTTCCATCTGTACTAAGGAGTGGGGTGGTTCCTGAGCTCTGGGGACCATATATTGTCTTGAGTGCATCAAAGAACTTCTTCATATCCTTTCTGTCTGCAAAGGACTGGATTTCATCAGCCTTTTTGCTCAGCCAAGAGTCGTGCATGTCTCTGAGCCTAGTCTGTACTGCCTTTCATATGTTTGAATAGGCAATAGGAAGTCTTACTAGATACTGAGCTGGTATTTCTGAGGTAAGCCTTGTGTTTTTGATGTTTCTCTTCAAAGAGTCCCCGGATTTCTTTGTCATTCCCATCAAACCAAGCTTGGTGTTTGCAAGATACCGGTCCTAGGGAATCCATTGCTGAAGAGTAAACGGTGTCTCTGAAGACTGTCCAGCTCTCACCTACATCTTCTGAACTGTGTTCCAGTGCATCTAAACGGTTGCAGAAATCGTTGACGAATGTTTGCCTCAGCTAGGAGACATCCAATTTTTTTGGCACCTTCTTGCCTTGTGGTCGTCGTACAGGCTGAATGCGCAGGTTGAGTTTGCTGATAACAAGCCTGTGATCTGTCCAACAGTCTGCACCACACATAGTCTTTGTCATTCTGACATCATGTCTGTCCTTCCTTCGCACTATGACATAGTCAATGAGATGCCAGTGTTTGGAGCGAGGGTGCATCCATGAAGACTGTTGGTGATCAGTAATTCATGCTCTGCACACTTCCTTCAAAGGAGGAGTCCATTGCTGTTGCACTTCCCTACACCTGCAGATCCAATCACTCCTTCTCAAGTTTGGTGGTCTGTGCTCACTCTGGCATTGAAGTCCCCGAGGAGGATGAGTTTGTCTGTCCGGGGTGCTGCAGGAATTACAGAATCCAGATCATCATAGAACTTGTCTTTAACCTCAGGGTTCGTCATTGTGAATGCATAGGTACTTCCAATTGTTACATGCCTCTTGCCAGATAAGGAAAGTTTCAGCGTCATCAGGCGGTCATTTATGCCTTTTGAAAGTCCCGAGAGCTTGCTGACGAGGTGTGACTTGATGGCGAATCCTACTTCTGCTTCACGCCGCTCTTCTTTCTAGCGTCCACTCCAGAAGAAAGTGTAGCCAGTACCAACTTCTTTTAAAAGCCCTTCCTCTGCAAGGCGAGTCTCACTCAGAGCTGCAATCTCGACTTTGTATCGGTCAAGTTCTCTACCAACTAGAGCTGTTCTTCGCTGAGGTCTGTCAGAACCAGAACTGTTCATTAGGGTGCGCGCATTCCAAGCGCCGATAGTTAAAGGTATCACCTTTATCCAAACAAAAAACCTGCATATCTGGATTTGCCTGTTCCAGTTATGTAAGGTCTGCATCGACAGTTGGGGTGGAATAAATCATTACTATCATTCAACGGCCCAAACGGCGATGCAGCAGCATGTTGTGGAGCATGGAGAGCATGACAAGGCACAAAAGAAGTCATGGTCATCCACTGCATCCGGGCTTAGCTCCAGATGTCCTGGCATGTCATGCCTCTGGATCCAGCTAGGTCAGGACGAGAGAGTGAGGTTGACTCTGCGCACCTCTCCCTCACAATAATCCAAATCACAGTGCATGTCATCTTAATCAGCAACACACATTCACGGGATAAGCGGGAATCCCACTTAGCGGTCGAACAAGAAAAAAGAAGATGAAGGTGATACCTTTAACTATGTATATATATCATTCGTCTGTCATTCCTGATAATGACCAATCCTAATCAGCTGTGTGATGTGTTATTACTTGTGTGTTATAAGATGGCTGATGAGACCAATCTTAGCTCTAAACTGCCTGTTGCAGATAGAACAAGAGAGGTCTGAGAAAGAAAGCTCTTTTGGTGATGCCTTATCTCTGGCATTCCGCTGTACACGTTTCTGATCGGATTCGCTGATTCTTTTTGCTTCGTATTCACCAGCTCCCCTTCTTATGAGGCCTTACCACTTTGTTCGATCCTGTGCAATCTGTCCCACGACCCTGTTCCCACTGGCTCTACCCAGATATTATGGGTAGAGCCAGTTACAATGCACAACAATTGGTATTATATGTCATCATAATGTTATTAGAGAATAAGAACTGAAACATGTACGAGTGCGGCTAAACATCATTCGAGTAAATGTTATACCATCACGAAAACACCTATATAGTTTTGATCCCCTGAAACCCATTATTACATTAATTTTCTTATTTCTGCTCAAAAACATAGATTGTGGGTACTTGTTAGAACCGCCTCGCTGAGGCGGTTGTAACGAACATCCACAATCTATGTTTTTGAGCAGAAATTTGAAAACTACCAGAATTTTTCATCTGAAAGTTTTCATTTTTTGGTGGTAAAAATCTCAATATATTTGAACATGCGTGTTTTCGTAATGCTGTGATCAAATGACAAGGCAAACCTTAAATCACCGAACTGTAAACAGAGCCTTCCATTAATTATAATTTCTGGGGGCATCTGTTCTATATTTGTTAAAGTAAGACCTAACAGGCCATTAGGAAAACACGCCTATTCAAATATACTGAAAATTTTACCACCAAAAAATGAAAAATTTCAGAGAAAAATGCTGATATTTTTCATATTTCTGCTCAAAACATAGATTGTGGGTACTCGTTAGAACCGCCTCGACGAGGCGGTTCTAACGAGTACCACAATCTATGTTTTTGAGCAGAAATAAGAAAAATAATATATACCCCTGTAAACCCCAGTTTTACTATATAAAAGTGGGGTTTAAGGGGGTCAAAATAATATAGGTATGTTTTCGTGATGCAATCATACTTCCGCTGTGGTTTGTGATTGTGGCACTCCCTGGGCTTTTCTCTTACTTTTTTTTCCCAGTAACAACTGTTCTATAAGTTTTAAACTAAGAATCATCCAATTATTTTCATTTTCGATGACAACTCATATATTTGTCAAAATACTGTCCTTTCGACATCACTCGGAAAGACGATTTTTGCTTGGCGTTTTATTTTAAATGAAAGTATCTTCTTCTGATTGACCATATCTTATCAAAAACCATTTGTCTTTTCTATATCTGTGTTTTTGTTCTCAAATATTTACCTTAAAGTTGAATTTACAGCCAAAAGTTAGTCTGACCTATACAATCTCTATGGTCAAGTGATTGTTTGGATCTTTTGTGTAAGAAAATACGTTTTCATTTGCTTTGCTGAATTTAAATTTTTAATGTTTCACAACAATATTGTGGAAATTTCAGAAAAATTGAACAAGCGGAACTTATTGAAAATCAGCCTGCAAGCTACAACCCTACAGATTTCTGCATAATTTGCATTCGTTTTCTATTGCGGGAAAAAGTGAAAATATTTGATTTAAAAAAATCAATTTCTAGAATAAAACTTTTTTTTTGTGCATAGATAGTTACGACAAATGGTTTTCCATTAAATCAAAAAGTTTGCAAATTCATTACGAAAACACACCTATTCAAATATATTGAAAATTTTACAACCAAAAAAGGGAAAATTTTCAAATAAAAAATTCTGACATTTTTCATATTTCTGCTCAAAACATAGATTGTGGTACTCGTTAGAACCGCCTCGTCGAGGCGGTTCTAACGGCGTACCCACAATCTATGTTTTTCAACAAAATAAGAAAAATAATGTATACCCTGTAAACCCCAGTTTTACAATATAAAAGTGGGGTTTAAGGGGGTCAAAATTACATAGGCGTGTTTTCGTGATGTCACTTCTCTGTAAAGAGACAAGTAAAAACGACTTTCTGAAAGATGTCGATAACAAGTACCCTCAATATATGTTTTGAGCAGAAATATGAAAAAATATCAGAGTTCTTTATCTGAAAATTTTCAGTTTTTGGAGGTGACATTTTCTATATATTTGACTAGGTATGTTTTCGTAATGGAACGCACCTATACTTATACTTCCAGTAGCAAATGTTCGGTATTTATCAAAGTAGGAACTGACCGCCGCCATACTTCCTGTGTAGTTAATGCCAAACCCGATTCCTGAAATCAAAAAACAAAAAAAACGAAGAGTCAAATTTGAAACTACGGTCGACTCTCGTTATCTCGAATTCCAAGAGACCCTCTGAAACACTTCGAGATATCCATACCTCAACATATCAGATTTGCGGAATTGAGGAAAACAATAACTCGAACAACCACATTTAACAAATGAGTATGTAATTTCACTCTTGAACCTAGCTATATATTGAAAATATTATGGAAAAGAGGAGAACTTGCTCCTTAGGAGCTATTTCTCCTCTTTTCCACAATATTTTGTTAACTGTTGTAAGATTTAGACCCTGATATTAACCCATTTATGCTGAGTGGATATCTCTTTGGACTGGTCCATTTCCGGTAGAAGGGGTGTCTGCTTTTAGTCACCTGAGCCTTTAGGCTCATAGGTGAGCTTATAGTACAGGCAGACTCCTCCGCTCCAGGGGTCACTTGTTTTTTATAGAGTCATATAGGGAAAACGCTTCTCCTCAAAAATCAATGGGTCAGTCAAAGCCAAATTTCACATGGACCCTCAATGGGTAGGGGAAACGAAAATTTGTTCGCCGCATCTGGGTTATATGACCAAGATGGCCGCCACGCGCAATTATGGTTCAAAACCTTTAAAAATCTTCTCCGGAACCAAAGGGCCAATTGGCCCGGGGCATGGTATGCAGCACTGGGGTCATGGGCCCAATTAAGTTTGAAAACAAAAATAAATGATAACCTTGGGTTGACCTTGACCTTTTTAACGGAAAGGTCAATTGTTCACACAGACTCCTATAGGCAATTTTTTTTTTTTTAAAATCTTGTCTGAAACTAGAAGGCCCAGGCCTTTGATATTCGGTATGTAGCCTCATCAAAGCCATACTTAATGTGAATGTCTGTTTCGCAAAATTGTTTAAAGTTAAAATTCCATACCAAGTTACTGTAAGATACGGAGACCAAAGGCTTTTCAAATTGTGCCGGCTACCATACCAATATGTCTCAGTCTTTAAAAATGTTACCATAAACTTGCTCAGAACAAATAGTTTCAGGTGAGCTAAAGGACCATTTGTCCTCTGGTCTATTATTGCCATGTTTTATAGAAAGTCCTGTATTTAATGCAAATAGTGTAGACCCTGATCAGACGCCGCGTTCTGCGGCGTCTGATCTGGGTCTGCACTGTTTGCCAGTGTCCATCTTATGGGACGCTAGGCATAAATGCATTAATGAACAATTTTACGACATGGATTGAAAGATTAGACGTTCCGGGCTACAGAAAACCGCAGTTAAATTTGAAATAAAAAAAAAAAAAAAAAAAAAAAAAAAAAAACACATTTTGATGACGCAAATCACTTTCTGAAGTGCAAGGAAATTTTAACTTGCAATTGTCTTAGTGTTAAGTACTAACAGCAGGAACTTTGATCCTTAACGCGTAGCATGCTGGGTAAAACAATTCACTCAAAAGATATGTTAAAATATTTGTCTTATTTTCCAAGAAAATAGGCTTTGATATTTCATGCAAATTATCACTTTGGAAACAATTTTGCATGAAAGGCCAAAGCCCTTCTGAGAAAAATAAGAAAACTATCACCAGTTTGTCGCTTGCTGAATTAACCCAGAGAGTGGTAAAATTTAAACATTAGACGTGTCATTGTGTTTAATAATGATAAAAATGTTTTACTATTATGCTGAGTGTCTATCTATACGTATGTGCCCTAATTTAATTTATACTCTATAATTTCTCTTCTAGACTGCACGCTGCCGCGGTTAAGATCACCCTCTTATATCACAATTAACCTGGTACCAGGATAGAACTGACTAAGTAGAGATCAAAATCAGACACTGTTTGCCATTCCGTCAGCCCTTTTGTGGCACCTCACCAGGCAGTTAACCCTTCCCTTGCTGAACACGACATGCCCTGAAGAAGCCAACTGATCTGGATCTGCACTGTTTGCCATTCAGCATTTGAATTTGTATCAACAACTTGGATCAAGTAATCCGATTGGCTGAAAATTAGAAGTGGGCGTGGCATCTTAATTTATTCAGCATGACAAGATTTAAGAGGAAGTGCTACACTTGATAGATTTTTCACCATTTCCTCCAAGGGAGACAACTTTTGTGGCATCTCACCAGATAGTTACAAGGGAGACAAATTTTGTGATAACCTCACCAGATAGTTACAAGGGAGACAAATTTTGTGGTAACCTCACCAGATAGTTAGAGGGAGACAAAGTTTGTGGCACCTCACCAGATAGTTAAGAGGAAGTGCTACACTTGATAGAATTTTCACCATTTCTGCGAAGAGAGACAACTTTTGTGGCACCTCTTCAGATAGTTACAAGGGAGACAACTTTTGTGGCACCTCACTAGATTGTTACAAGGGAGACAAATTTTGTGGCACCTCACCAGATAGTTAAGAGGAAGTGCTACACTTGATAGAATTTTCACCATTTCCACGAAGGGAGACAACTTTTCTGATTTTTTTTTTTTTTTTTTTTTTTTTTTTTTGTTTGCTTAACTTTTCAGCAATCCCTTTGTGAAAAGGGATCTACTCTAAAAGGAAAGAATTTGCTTTTCACAAGGGAGGCAAATTCTTTTCTTTTTGGGTAGACCCCTTTTCATAAGGAAGACAAACATTTTGGCAGAGTTCCCTCCCCTCGAAAGTGCATCCACTTTGATATATATTTAGGGTATTATTGGCGTATCGATAACTATTCATTACGAAAACACGCCTATTCAAATATATTGAAAATTTTATCACCAAAAAAATGAAAATTTTCAGGTAAAAATTCGGATATTTTTCATATTTCTGCTCAAAACATAGATTGTGGGTACTCGTTAGAACCGCCTCGGCGAGGCGGTTCTAACGAGTACCCACAATCTATGTTTTGGACAGAAATAAGGAAAATAATGTATACCCCTGTAAACCCCAGTTTTACTATATAAAAGTGGGGTTTAAGGGGGTCAAAATTATATAGGTATGTTTTCGTGATGTAAAGATAAAATGGGCCATATAATGAGATCATGTGCGGACAGTGATCGCCAGATCGCGCATCTCCACACTCTGGTCAGGCATCAGAATTAAAGGTTGATACCGGAGTTACTTTAAATGTAACGATAATCGCTGGAGCTTCACTTTTGTTTCAAACTGAATTTCCTAGACTGTTGTTTTTATTATTATATTGTCCGTAAAATTAATTAGAATCCCAGTCAGCATTCTACGTAAATCTGTCAGGGTAGCTGACGGGCCGATGATGGCCCGATGTAGATTTACGTAGAATGCTAGCTGGGATGAGTGTTCTGGTACTTTAAGGTTCCCGAAAGTTATTTATGCTGTCACTGAGGTTCTGAAGAATGTGCACACTCATTGTGAAATAAATACGCATGCTTATCATAAAAATACGTAAAAATACAAATATACCAAAATGCTTTAGATTACAATCAATATTTAAGTGATAACATTTCTACCTCCCTTGATCTAACTTGGCTACGTAGCCTAGTAAGAAAACTACATACTTAGACAATATTTTCTTCTATAATACTTTATTGCACAGTCCTCAGGAACATTTTATAGCAAACTAGGGGCAGCTTAATTTCATTGGAAATAGTATTGGAAAAGTAAGGTTATATAAAAAATAACTCTTTTATAAACCTTTAAGAATGAGGTTTCACGAGAGTAAAGCTGGTTTAAACACCCCCCCCCAGCCCCCCCCCCCCCCCCAGTAGTGTATTTACTGACCGTTCCAAGACGCTTCCTCTGTTGCAGTTCTTCTGTGTCTGTACTTTCATGAGACTGGCTCCAGTCTCCAGTGACTAAATATTTATTCTTGTTTGATAATCCTGTTTGATAATCCACTGGAATAAAACTAGACTGGCTCCAGTCTCCAGTGACTATATATTTTTATTTAAAACCCTGTTTGATAATCCACTAAAATAAAACAAAAATAATATCATGACTATAAAGGCTGGTCATTAGAGTGACCAGCCTTTATAGTCATGATATTATTTTGGTTTTATTTTAGTGGATTATCAAACCGGATTGTAAGGAAAAAAAGTAGTCACTTGAGACTGGAGCCAGTGTAGAAAAAAAACCAAAGTAATATCATGACTGGTCACTACCCCAGCCTTCAAAGTCATGATATTATTTTGGCTTTGTTTTAGTGGATTTTCTAACATGATTATAAGGATAAATATTTAGTCACTGGAGACTGGAGCCAGTCTAAGGTTTCATATGTAGCGTTTGTTTAATCATTATTTGTTCCTCATCTCTCTTACTTTTGATGCCATGGGAAGGCTGTGCTTCGTGATTGTGACATTTCCTGGGTATCTTCACTTTATTGTTACAGAACCACTGGCTGCTTCAAAATACACTGGCAAAGATCAAAGTAGTCCTGACCTGATTGCAGATACATACATATAAATCTTGGACTGTTGCCCGCATATACCATTAGACCAATCGGGCCACGTTTTGAGAAAAACAAGAGCCGTTATAACATGCGATCTGCAAAGGTTCAGGCGAGCCTGCGCATCCGCGCAGTCTCGCCAGAACCTATGCTGTTCGCACACGTAAGCGGTGGGCCAAAAGGCAAGTTCAGACAAAGAAGAGGACATATGGCCTTACTAAGGGATTGCGCATGCGCACTGAGAAATCGATTCGACGGAGCCTTTTTCTGACGACGTTGACTAGTTGTTATATAGAATTGCTAATCAAATCAACCAGTGCATAGGCCACGAGATAAATCAAAGTGGGTCGATTGTCTCTGAGTGTTGACTGGGAAAATGGTCCTGAACGGGGACTTAAAACTGTTTCATTTAACCAATATCTTCCTGTAATTTAAGCAAACAGTGCAGACCCTGATCTGACGCCGCGTTCTGCGGCGTCTGATCTGGGTCTGCACTGTTTGCTAATGTCCCAGTCTAGGTTTTATAGATAGCCCTATGACGTCACAGGGACAAGAATAGCGCAGTTACTTGGATTTCGTCTAACGCGCGGTTTGATTACATTGGTCAATGATAAACACGTGGACAACTACCTTAAGGAAATTTTGGCATTTGTATAGTATGGCTCGATTGTAAACAATCGACCCATAAAACAAAGAGTCGTTGGCTGCTGTAAAATACACTGGTAAAGGTCAAACTGGCCCTGACCAGATTGTAGATGCATACATATTGATCTGGATTCTTTTGCTGCCCGAGTACGCCATTAGACCATTTGAGCCAGGGAACAACATTTCTTACATGATAACGTGCGCCTAGCGAAGACTCAGATCAGCCTGTACGAATGTGCATCCTGATTAGAGTATTTTCTGTCCTCCTGAAGACATTTTGGATCCTCGGCTACCCATTAAATGCTCTACGAAGACTCTGATCAGACTGCGCTGATGCGCAGGCTGATCTGAGTCTTCGCTGGGTGCACATGGACTCTTATAGGAAATGATGTGCCCGCCTAACTTGTTTTGTTGAATGATAGAAATAGACTCACCGGTGAATATTCCATGCGCAAAGAACAAGAACAAGATGTCGTTAGCGAAAAAGCCCAGTGAGAGGCCAGTAGCAGCTATAAATCCACCAACCACTGAACAAAGCCTGTATCCGAACTTGTTTATCATGATACTTCCCAGTGGCGCTGAAAACATTATGTAATCAAATCAAGCAAGACGGCCTGTGTAGACCTTATCGTTCACCTGAGCATTACATGTGCAATATTTGCTTGTTGAGTGTATTTATTTACCGAGTTAACTATCTAAACTTTCTGAAACAATTTCTCCAAGCAGATTAAGACCTTATTTTCTGATACAAGACAAGAAATAAGATTTCTCTTATTGAGCTCTGTGCGAGCCGAACAACTATTTAGTGCTTTCTACAATATTGTAACCTAGGGCGAAGAGTTTGCACTAGTAGCATCGATTAAACACTAGTAGAATCGATTAAACACTAGTAAAATCGACTAAATACCCGCCTCCTATTGTATACTGCTGATCGTTCTAAGGCGGTGGCTCTTGTGTTGTTCGTTCTTTGTGACCACTCGCTGCATGCAAAGTCCTGTTTGAGTTCTAGCATTGCTGTCACCCTTTGTACGGCTGCCCAGTTTGTTTTCAGTTTTGTTTTCGTATATCATGTTTCCTTACTCTGATACTAGCATTGTTGTCTGGTATTGAGATCACATCAGTGGGATAAAGAGACATTACGAAAACACGCCTATTGAAATATATTGAAAATTTCACTATTAAAATCTGAAAGTTTTCAGATATAAAAAAATTCTAATATTTTTTTCATATTTCTGCTCAAAACATAGATTGGGGGTACTCGTTAGAACCGCCTCGGAGAGACGGTTCTAACGAGTACCCACTATCTATGTTTTTGAGCAGAAATAAGAAAACTAATGTATGCTCCTGTAAACCCCAGTTTTACTATATAAATATGGGGTTTAAGAGGGTCAAAATTATACAGGCATGTTTTCATGATAGATATCTTCTTGACTATTATGTTCGAAGTTTAGTATAAATTGGGTAAGCAGTTCCGATATTTAGGGTAAAATACAGTAATAAACAAATATACCTGACATAAACCAAAGTGTTAATGGAAGGGAACAAAGCCATGACGTCACAACCGGCGTTGAGTTAAACGCTTCTCGGTACATGACGTAAAATATCCCACTGGATAAACTGACCCCACCAAGAATCACCTGGCACAACAGTGCACCAGTAAGAACTACCAACCCTTGCAAGCCGTCCTTTTGGTTTGTCATGGCAATCACTTTTGCTGAAATAGAGATATATACAATTTTTAAACTTCAAACATTTTCATCAGATATTATATCATGCATTCTATGCTAACATTAACTGTAAGATTGCTTAGAATGAAAATCCTAGTGTTTAATAATTGTTTCATTTGCACTTTACCGATAGACTGGTTTGTCTGCGCAATCCACCGTATACTTGATTTTAAATATAGAAGCTTGGCTGTATGGTCTAGATACATTGTACAACAATAATGGCGTCAGTTTGAAGTCAGTCTGATTGATTTGTAATTGACTCCAAGAGAGTCAGAGATCAACTGACTGTCTTTTCATAAAGAAAGAAAAAGAATTTCCAAATTAAGTCTTTTAGTTAGAGACCATATTTTAGCATTACACATGATAATACTCGTTTGTCATGAAACTTTATGTGCAAAAAAATACGTTCTTAAACAGCATAAACACAGTTCTCCAAATAAAAATCTGCAGTCGAAACTCGATAGCTCGAACACCGATGGCTCGTTTACCATGGCTAATTCGAACTTCTTTTTGAGGCCCCACGAAGTTTGTCCGATAGCTCAAGAAAACAAATATTTAGGGAAATTTTCTTATTTAATCGTGAAATTGTTTGTTGTGTGTACTCATTAGAATCGCCTCATCGAGGCGATTCTAATGAGTACACTCAACATACAATTATTGTGTAGAAAATCGAAAAAAAAAAATCCCTAAATTATCGCCATTTGCTTCCTGACTTGGCACCATAATTAACCCTTAGTGGCTCGAACCACCCATGTCTCGAACAATTTTCTATGGTCCCAAAGATGTTCGAAGTTCGACTGTAATTGTAAAACAAACTGATAATACCAAGTGTAGCGTACAGGATATATATCTTCATTAGAAGCAAGTAAATCCGTTCCCGGGCCAGCTCTCCTCAGACATGTCGAAACACAGCAAATCGAAGATGTCTGGTATGTGTTTGCATATACACTTCAACCTTTTTATAACACGGTTCGTTATAACACGGTTTTGGATATAACACGGTTCAAAGGTGGATCCCAAAAATGCATAGATGATATTGAAAAATGACCATAAATGGTCATTTTTCAATATAATCTATATATTTTTGTTTAGGAATAACACGGTTGTTTAACTAATACGGTTTATGCTATGGACCCTGACAATCGTGTTATAAAGAGGTTGTGTATGAGGAGGAAATAAACGAGCCAATCGGGTCATCTCAACTCCAACTACCTATTGCAGACATTGGTAGGAATTCCACTCATGTGAGCACCCAAGAGTATAGGTAAATATGTACACAAACAGAGAGTTGAAACTCAACTCCGCTAAGAATAACCTCCAGTCTTAACGCCGCCGTGAATAACTTCTCCCGTGCTAACATTCTCTTTGTTTAGAACGTTTTAGAGACATAATTAAAGTTAATTTCAAATCGATGCCGCAGTGTTTTAACTTGTATCTCCACCCGCATCCGCACTTTAAAGCAGTAGTAATGTTTGCGATGCCAAGTTGCACTAGGACCGATCTAGATCAGCTTGTGGAGTGCAGCTGGCAATGTTTGCAAAAAGCCAAACACAACGCAATGACCGATATAGTTCAGTTCGTGGAATGAAACCAGTAGTAGTTATTGAACACAACGCTACGAAAAAGATAATCTGTCACGCTATTATTTGATTTTAACCCTTAAAGTGTCAAGCAAAATTTGTAGCAGACATTTTATTTTCATTTTTTTAATTTTTCAAAGAAAACAAGTCTTGCTATTTCATGTGAATCGTCTGCTTGGCAGACGATTCACATGAAATATCAAGGCTTGTTTTTTTTTTTTTTTTTTTTTTTTTTTGAAAAATTAAAAAAAAAAAAGACTATTTCAAAATGTCGTCTGCTGCAGTTGTGATTAGGATTTTAAGGGTTTATGGATGATAAGGACAGGCTCACAGGCAGTCTCTTTGTTGACAGAATAGGGTCTCAAATCGTTCAAGGAGAGTCGGAAGCATAAATATACATTTACTAACTGAACCCATTAATGCCTAGTGGATTCTTCTGCCTCCTCATTTTGACAGTATTTCAAGTTTAAAGGGTTGTCTGGTTTGTTTTTATTAATACTTTTAATAGAAAATCCTGTATTCAATACAGAATAGACCCTGCTCAGACGCCGTGGAACCGCGGTGTCTGATGTTGCTCTACACTGTTTGCCAATGTCCCTTTCATAGGACGCTAGTGTTACGCTTTACTCATATGGCTAAGACTTCTTACTGTTGTGAGAAGGTTGCAGTACTTACCTAATTGAGAGTTACACTGATTCGGGTATAAAAACCAGGACTGACGTCATTCTGCCGTTGTTAGACTATGTAAAAGATAAATGAAAACAACAGAACAACTTCAGCTTTAACAACAAAAACATCAACATCAACAACATACCGTAAACGGGTACAAATCTGCAATTGTGCGTTTGTGAGTGCATGCGTGCTGTATGCAGTTATACATATTTGCACACATTTGTGTGGATATATTTTCTCTCCCTCTGTGTGTGTGTGTGTGTGTGTGTGTGTGTGTGTGTGTGTGTGTGTGTGTGTGTGTGTGTGTGTGTGCGCGCGTGTGTGTGTCCTGAAAAGCTAAAACCCACACATTTGAAAAGTAAATAAGAGAACTCAGGAACTGATACATAAAGCATCCACCAATTTGATTTGAGCAGGCGCTTCACTGTTTTTTTTTTTTTTTTTTTTTTTGTTTTTTTTTTGGGTTGTTGTTGTTTTCCTTTTTTTTTTTTTCCCCTGATCTAAATTTTGAAGTAGTGCAAGCAGGCTAATTAAGCTGAATGTCCTGACAGATAGTTACATACTTGTGTTTCCCCTACCCAGGTTTATCTCCAAAGTGGTAGATGTACTTCGGTTAAACATTTTCATCCTCTGGGGTAATTCAACAGATGGAAGATTGGCGATATTTTTCTCTCTTTTTTTCAGAAAATAGGCTTTGATATTTCAAGCAAATAATTAATTAATTGTCTTCTAAGTAACAATTTGCATAGAATATAAAAGCTTAGGAGACAATTTGCATTAAATATACCAAGCATTAAATATACCAAGCTTATTCCCCACACCAACCCCACACCACCACCACAACATCTAGGAGCAATTTCTTTCCTTTTAGAGTAGACCTTTTTTCAGAGGGGAGATCAAAACAATGACAATTTGTCAAAGTTGGCTCCCTGAAAGTGTATCGAGTCCACTTAAAACTGTTGATGAAAAACTTTTTAGTTTTTCATCAACAGTTTTAAGTGGACTCGATACGCTGTCATCACGAAAACATGTCTATATTATTTTGACCCCCTTAGACCCTATTTTTATATAGTAAAACTGTGGTTTACAGGGATACACATTATTTTTCTTATTTCTGCCCAAAAATATAGATTTAGGTACTCGTTAGAACCGTCTCGCAGAGGCGGTTCTAACGAGTACCTAAATCTGTTTTGAGCAGAAATGTGAAAAAAAAAATATCAGAATTTTTAGCTGAAAACTTTCAGTTTTTGGTAGTGAAATTTTCAATATATTTGAATAGGAATGTTTTCGTAATGATGTTTTTTTTTTGTTTTTGTTTTTTTTTATTTGGGTTTTACGGCCCTTTCAAGAATATTTCACTTATATCGAGCCGATCGTCTAACAAAAGGTGGGCAAAAACTGGAGAACCCGGGAAAACCACCTGACTATCCATAAGCAGAACTTGGCTTTCCCACACGTGAACCTAGTCAGGCACGAACCACAGCGGTGAGAAACCTAATGGATTAAGAGTCAGCTCTCTTATCCACTAGGCAACGAGGGCCCTCTCGTAATGATGTACAGTGGAACCTCCATAATTCAAAGTCCAAAACAAACAGTTTTGTTTGAATTATTGAGACTTTGAATAATTGATATATATATTTAAGTCGGGACTTCAAAATGATTTTGAATTATTTGAAGCACACTGTTTAGGGTATGTTTTTTTTTTTTTTTTTTTTTTTTTATTCGTCCTTGCATCAGTTCCAAATCGATCAGCAAGCGCATCCCCCCATCTCCTCCCCCACCACCGCACCCCCCCCCTCCCCCCCCCCCCCCCCCCCGGCCAAACTCCCACACAACACCCGTGGATTACGAACCAACTCAGTAAGAGTGCGCAGTACCATATTTAATGAGCCTAGGAGTATATTTGCCTTGCTGATGTGGTAGATAAATTATTTTATAGTAAAACACTCTCTTCCTATATGATTATGTATAAATGACGAGCAGCAGTAAGTGTAAATTTCGAATTTCATTTTTTTATAGTTTTTCTTCCTTTTAACCCTTAAAATGCTGAGCTAATTGTATCAGGCGATATTCTCTATTTGTGTTTAATTTTCAGAGAAAATAAGACTTGGCAGACGATTCACGTGAAATGTCAAACTTTTTTCTCTTAAATATCCAAACTACAAAAAAAAAAAAAAAAAAATCAAAATTAAAATGTAGTCTGTTGTAGGTGTGATTAGCACTTTAAAGGTAAGGACAATACGATGAATATCAAATAATCAATATAACAAATGTGTAAGAAAGAAATACGTTAATAGATTCTTAAAGGAATGACCCTTTTAAAAGAGCAATGAACCTTGCTTAAAAATGAAACTCACGGTCGACGTCTTCTGGATCGGTAGCTAATATTGGACAATAACCCAGCTAACAAACAACGTTGCAACAACGTCGTTACAACGTCGCTGCAACGTCGTGACGTTGCAGCGACGTTATAACGACGTTCCTGCGACGTTGTGTGTTTGCTTGAAAGGCCTTGTCAGTGACTCTCATATAAATTTTCAAAATTCCCTGAAGGGGCTCAATGATCATAAAGACAAGGAAACATAAACAACACAATAGTGAAGTGCGGGCAATGCCTGTCTGATAAAGTCAAAGCAGGGGCTGTTAGGGTTATGCGATGTCCCACCATCGTGGGATGCCGTTCTAGTGAAAAACGGTTTTATAGTGACCTCGTCTCCATGTCATGAACCGGTGTTACATATGTGTATGGTTCGTACATATCATACGAAAGCTTCACATAAATTATTCACATGTTGCATATCCGTATATGTGAACACATACATAACACATTAACATTGCCATGTATCATATACGCGTACAGTTGTACGCATACGTAACGCGTATGT
Organism: Anodontia alba; assembly: GCA_964016985.1. Taxonomy (NCBI): domain Eukaryota; kingdom Metazoa; phylum Mollusca; class Bivalvia; order Lucinida; family Lucinidae; genus Anodontia; species Anodontia alba. The sequence goes on along the minus strand of OZ024830.1, from coordinate 91,094,617 downwards.
TACGTATGCGTACAACTGTATATGTTACATATCTGCATATGTTACATGTATGTTGCGTATTCGCATGTGTGACATATACACACTCACACTGCTTAAATGACTAAGCATACACAGAAAAAATATGAGTTGGCAAAATAACCGGAATGACACGACCTTAACAATGTTGACTGGACCGTAAATCTCCAAATCAAATCAAAATCAAAGCACTCGCTGTTTCATCACGAAAACACGCCTATATAATTTGACCCCCTTAAACCCCACTTTTATATAGTAAAACTGGGGTTTACAGGGGTATACACTATTTTTCTTATTTCTGCTCAAAAACATAGATTGTGGTACTCGTCAGAACCGCCTCGTCGAGGCGGTTCTAACGAGTACCCACAATCTATGTTTTGAGCAGAAATATGAAAACTATTAGAATTTTTTATCTGAAAACTTTCAGTTTTTGGTGGTGAAATTTTCAATATATTTGAATAGGCGAGTTTTCGTTGTGATCGATTTTTTTTTCTTTTGCGTCCGGTGAGTCTGAAAATGGGCAACGGAGGGCTTGATCAGACTTGGCGGACCAGATATGAGTTTTAGCTGCCCGCATATGCCAAAGGGTCTTTTTTTCATGTTACACTCTCATTGTTACTACGTGTAAAAGTGAAAGTGTATATTTCCGAGTGGTGTGTATAATGTTATGTTGATTTTGTGTAATTCTGTTCATTCTAACACTATTAGTTCGATGCCCGGTCATCTATTTGGCCAATAAAGTGCCAAGTAGAGCAAAATAGTAATAGACAGGAGTTCAATTATTATTATAATAATTATTATTTCAGAGAAAATAAGGCTTGACATTTCTGTTCATTTTTACACCATTTATTCGATGCTCGGTCATCTATTTAGTCCGTAAAGTACCAAGCAAAATAGTAGTAGACATGCAGAAGTCCAATTATTATTATTAATTTTCAGAGAAAATAAGGCTTGCCTTTTTTCTTTTTTTTTATTTTTTTTTTTTTTTTATTTTTACACCAACAGTTCGATGTCCGGTCATATGTTTCAGCCCTTAAAGTGCAAAGCAAAATAGTAGTAGACGAGAATCTAGTTATAATTATTATTATTATTATTATTATTATTACATTTTGCATTATCATTATTATTATCATTATTGTTATCATTATTATTTTTTAAATGATTCACATGAAATGTCAAGCCCTTTTTATCTGAAAAAAAAATCACAAAAGTACAGTCGACTCCCGTTATCTCGAAGTCCAATGGACTTTCTGAAATACTTCGAGATATCCGTAGCTCGACGAATCAGATTTGCAGAACTTAGGAAAAATAAATCAAACAACCACATTTCACAAATGAATATGTAATTTGACTCCTGAAGTTAGAGGTATATTGAAAATATTGTGGAAAAGAGGAGAAAATTCTCTTCTTTTTCACAATATTTTGTTACCTGTTGTTAGAATTCCATGTTTGTACAGGGACTAGATTTTCACTTCGAGATAAGCGGTTATTCAAGATGACGAGAGTCGACTGTATTTCAAAATGACTTCTGCTGTAGTACTGATTGGCACTTTTGTAGGATCAGAGGTATACAGATGTTTACCAGCATTTTAAAGGGCGGTATTACGTATATCGATTCAGACCTTATCGAACTATGAAATAGACTGATGACCATTAAAATATAATTTCAGAAATAAGATTCTAATATAAGTAGCAAATAAAAGAATTACAAATAAAACAAATGAGCTAAATTTGATAAAGGTCGTAAAATTCATTTCTTTTACAGTAAATCCCAAACTCCCCCTACCCACTTTTAGAAGAGACCTTGTACGTAGTAAATCAAACAGGACGTCACGAAAAATATCTCCCTTGTATAGTGTAACAGAAAATCCTTGTAAAATGTGATAAAAAATCTACTTTAGGTGCTATTGGGAGGCTATATTTAGAGGATCAAGCCCTCTAAAAAGACTACGTCACCATAAAATTCGGACGTCCCACAAAACTTCGACAAACTAGTTATAACTCGGTCGGAGGATGAAACGAAATAAATCGCTTCTTAAGCGGGTACTGTCATCAAAATAGTTTTGATAGTCCAGAGACGGACATTAATGCTAGAAATACCGAGATAACAAACGAAGATTATCTCAGTCGCCGTTATTTCTTAAAACTGCAAAAAAAAAAAAAAAAAATAGGATTTGTGCCTTTACCATTCTAGCAGTACCAAAACATTTGATGCGCAGCGCGAAAAATAGGCCCTTATGCCATATGCGAACAGCGAAGGTCAAGGTCAGCATGCGTATCCGTGCAGTCTGATCTGGACATTTTCTGTTCGTCGACGTATACCAAAATGTTTATGTAAGCGGGCAACGAAGGCCCTGATCAGCCTGCGCATTCGCGCAGGCTGATCAGGGCCTGCGTTGTCCGAAAATGCATAAGGGCCCTTTTCGTGCGTTGAGCATCAATTAGAATTAAATACAGGTCAGAAAAACTGCTTACCTCTTACCCTCAGAGGCTTACCTCTGTGACAATGTATGTAATAATCCATAAGGTATTTAAAACATAACATACAATTGATCATACAACACTTCAACCTGTGACGTGTATCCAGGTCGTGTTGAAATTAAATACTCATTCAGCAAACGCTCGTACGACAGCAAATGTTATATATCCAGTATCCTGTCCTAATTACTTAAAATCAGAAAAGCCGATTTCACTCCGACTTTTAACGGAAAGTCCCGAATGTCTGCGATCGCTTTCCGAACAGAAAGTTCCCGAATATCTATGATGGCTTTCCGAACAGAAAGTTCACTGACCAAGCAAAGTCGGAATAAAAACAAAACGGCCGCGCCCAGTATTTGAGAAGTATTTTTCAGCGGTAATACCACACCTCCCCCCACCCCCACCCCACCCCATGTTGTGTAAAAGATTGCAAAGCCTTCAAATAAACATTAAATAATTATTATTATTTTTTTTTTTTCAATGTGCCTTGGAAAGATGATGCGAGTCGGCAGAGGCTAAGTCTAGCTGGAAGATTAAAGAAAGAAGTTGATTCGCCATGTTTCTTATTCCGAGTTCGATTGGCTGATTTAGTCATGACATAGCACCACGTGACTTGGATTACGAGCAAATTACGGAAAAGTAAGTATATTTAAAGCTTTATGAGTTTGGTCGTACTTGAGACCAAAGTACCTACGCACGTTCATCGTAAGAGAGCAGCAATTTAATAGGACCTGATACACCTGGGCTGCATTCAAAAACTTGTGCAAGTTACTCGCAAGTGTTTTGCAGTGGAACTCTGTTCCTGTTGCGCTCGTTATTAGGTACAGGGATCCAGGGCAAAACGTTCGCTGTCACTTTGCTCTATTGAACGCAGTCCTGATTTATTTACCACTATTTTTACGAGGGTGACAACTTTTGTGTCATCCTGGTTTGCCTTTCTGCACTCTAAGCGTCTTTTGAAAAGGAGTCCGCTCTAAAAGGAAAAAAAAAAAAATATGCTCCCTTTATAGCGGGCCCCTTTTCAAAAGGGACGCAAAACAACCCTGAGAGTTGCTCCCACTGAAAGTTATCCTTTCCCCTTAACCGGTATGTCCGGCTAGAAAATCATGACATTATGCAGATTTCATCCGGTGAATACATTACGAAAACACGCCTATTCAAATATATGGAAAATTTCACTTCCAAAAAAAAAAAAAAAAAGATTTTTTTTTTCAGATAAAAAACCCTGATATTTTTCATATTTCTGCTCAACACATAGATTGTAGGTACTCGTTAGAACCGCCTCGGCGAGGCGGTTCTAACGAGTACCCACAATCTATGTTTTATGCAGTAATAAGAAAAATAACATATACCCCTGTAAACCCAAGTTTTACTATATTAAAGTGGGGTTGAAGGGGGTCAAAATTATATAGGCATGTTTTCGTGATGGCGTAGACCCAGAACAACATGCGCATCAAGCAACTGTTGATACGCAGCTGAGCTAGGCCCTAGCAGTTTGAGTTCATTATAGGTTATATTTTGTATGGCACGACCGGTCCTTGTATAAACATTATTGTTGAAAAGATTTGGTATGTGTGTTGTTAATTATATAAGCTGCGTCAAACAGAAAAAAAATCTCACATGATTACGTGTACAGCGAAGGAAGGTTTTGACCCCCTTAAACACCCATTATATACAGTAAAACTTGGGTTTACAGGAGTATACATTAATATTCTTATTTCTGCTAAAAAACATAGATTGTGGGTACTTGTTAGAACCGCCTCGCCAAGGCGGTTCTAACAAGTACCCACAATCTATGTTTTTGAGCAGAAATATGAAAACTACCAGAACTTTTCATCTGAAAGTTTTATTTTTTTTTTTTTTGTGGTAAAATTCTGAATATATTTGAATATGCGTGTTTTCGTAATGGCTCGCTTTTTCCTTCATCTTCCTCTATTTCTCTCTTTCCACTCCTCTACAACTTTTCTCCTTTTCTCCCTTTCTCTAAGAGATGCCACAAAATGACACACAAGTGCTGATGTGTCGTTAAATAAGAACTTGAACAAACAAACAAAACATGAGCTGATGACAAATGTTGATCATTCGGATGCTTATGTACGATATCTTTTTTACTTGACACGAAAATACAGTTTTCAAGAACATCTGTTACACTATCCATTACATTTCAATCCATATCAAAGTTGACAAGGTTAGTGTTTCGAAAGCGTTCGCCGCAAGAAAAAAATAAAATACACATAGCTATATTGCGTAATAGAAAAAAAGAGACGTCAGCATACTGCGCACAAAACGACAGTATAGAAGATGTCCAGAAACAGCGACAATCACAGAATCATAGCCTACCAATGGCACCAAGAGGAAGAGCAAACAAACCATGACAGACAGTACACAAGTCACAGACCTAAGAAAACCAAAGCAACCAGCTACCTCTTCCCCAACAAGGTGATCACAATGTTAGACAGGATCCATTAACACAACAATAAGGCAACGAATAGGCCTAAACATGAACAAGAGACTCATAGCGAAAAGCCTCAAGGCCATATAAAAGAGCAATCAACACCAAAACCACCGGCTTAGAACGGCCAGTAGTAAAGAAAATGGTCCTGAACGGGGACTTAACCCTTGTCCTGCTGACCCCGGATATGCCCTGCCTTTGCATACAGTGTAGATCAGAAGAAGCCAACTGATCTGGATCTGCACTGTTTGCCATTAAGTATATGAATTTATAGCAACAATCCGGATCAAGTAATTTGATTGGCTGAAAATTAGAAGTGGGAATAGCATCTTAGTTTATTCAGCAGGACAAGGTACCAGCAGTCTGACGTCATAGCGACAAGAATAGCACGGCTATAAATAACCGTTACCTTGGACGTAGCCCAACAGTCTCAACGTAACAACTGAGAAGAACATACTATGGATACCATAGAAGTGCCTTCAGTATGTGCCTTAGCACTCAACAATCTGCCGATTGTTGGGCGGCCGATTTGGCGTTTGACGGAAGGGAAGCATATTGTCAAGTTAGAAATAACTTGGCAGCTTCCCAGAACTCAAACGTCACGGCAAACTAACCAACACAGAAGTTCTGCGAAGAAACCTGCCGATGGTGTGACTGGTGGTATGATCAAGATGGCTGACAAGATGGCGGAAAAGAAGATGGCGGCGCCCACGCGAAAGATGGAGGATGACGAACTCAACGTGGCGGTGTGTTCCACACCGTCAACACCTCAGCACTCCATGGCGTCGTCAGAGGGACCTAGTATCACCCACTCTTCAGTCAATACCACGACTGACCACTCTCCGGAAGGGGAGTGGAAGGAAGTGGTATCAAGAAAGACGAAGAAGAAGCTATCTTTGTCTCCACCGAAGTCTCCACCAGTCAAGACGAAGAAAGAAGACCCCAATGTGAGACCGGGGAGGAAGACTCCACCACCACCGCCCGAGAAGCCCAGGGTGAGGTCGCCTCTCAAGGAACAGGGCAGGGAGAAGATGATCGCCGGTGACGGAAGACAGTATCCCCTTCACGAGAAGTATGACCTAGATGAAGTGGTTACTGACCAGCAGCCGAATAAGACCAAATACATTATTATCAGGGCCTATCGACAACTTCGAGAAGAAGAGAAGTACAACATTGACCTGCCGGTCTACTTTATTCGCTTCCTCGGGACGTCCGAATGGTACTTGGCAAAGGGGCCCACGTCCAAGTACTATCATGAAACCAACTACAACGATATCGAGGAGCGATTCAAGCGGGCCGGTCCAGTTGACAACGCCATCCGATGGTACGACGACCTGGACCACTCTTGTCAAGGTACTGATCCGGCTGCTGCGCAGGTCCTGAAGATTCTTCTACCTGCCCTTCCTGTTAGCGACTCGGCCCTTTTCAGGGCCCCTGACATTTTGAGCAAGTGTGAGATAACATTGAGCATCAGTAATACACACGTTTTGAAGCTCTTTTCTTTTGATCGAAATTCTAAATTATGTAACTTACAGACCTTGACCTTTATGCATAACACCCGATATCGTCCGATCAGGCGAGGTAGTACACGCATGAATTATGCGTGCACACCGTTTTAAGCCAAGGTCAGGGTAAAACTAATCCAGATTTTTCTGGCGCTGCCTCTATGTGCCTCTGGTGCCTGGTAGCGTTAAAAATCTGATTTGAATTTAATTGAATCGTAGCCCTGTGTGACTATTGACCGGCTACAAAGAAAAATCTGTATTGATTGATTCGTTTAATGCGCAGTTTGATTACAGTGGTCAATCATAATCACGTGGACGCCTTAAGGATATTTTGGCGTTTGTATACTATGGCTCGATTGTAACCAATCTACCAAAGTACGGAGTGGAGTTAAAGCCCGCAGTTTACCATTCCAAAGCGGTAGTTCTGTTACGGTTCCTATTCAATTATTTGTTTTATTTTCGAGGGATTGTTGTTAAATGTTGTCTTAACATGCCCACAAATCCTTTATTCGCTGCTTTGGAATGACCGTGTTTCGTGACTGAGTCCGCAGTTATTTCTAGGCGTCTGTATTTCTTTTTAGTAATGCTATACAAAACAAGAGGTGACATTCTATGGCCTTCGTACAAACGCTCAACCTTTAATTTAGCTAGGGTTTTGTTATAAACTGTCCAAAAGTACCGGTTAAGAGTTGAATCAAATGAAAGGGCAACACAAAAACGTCTTTATAAATCCGACAGTGTTCAGGCTATTTTCTTATGCCTTATAATGGATGATGCTTTCTTCTGAAATAATAATAATAATAATAACAAACACAGAATCCTCCGGGAGTTTTGAAATTTAAATTGAGGGTCACTGCAACTAGCTAGTCTGACATACAAAACTGGGAACTTCATGAATTTTCGGTTCTTTATGTGCACGTTTGTGTGTGTGGTTTTGGTTCAGTGCTCTTTATGGTCATTTCTTTAAGTATTTATTTATTTCATCAAATTACAGTACTTACTCTAAGTATTTGGTAATACTCGCCTGTGTAAACAATGTTGACACAGATCAGACGCCGCGTTCTGCGGCGTCTGATCTGTCTCTACACTGTTTGCCACTCATTCAACAATTTTACACTTTCATAAGTGGTAAAATGGACATGTTGAAGAGAGAAGTAAATGGTAAAGAGAAAGGGGTGAGAATATTTGGGGTAAATTAGGTATCCCAAATTTATCAGATTTATCCAAAATTTCCCATGAATGTGAAATTTAAAGTCAAAGGGGTGGTGGGGGGTTCGATTGAACCCCACGAACACCCTTTAAAGCCGCCCGTGAAATGCTCCTCCTTCACAGTTCCTCTGTATCGAGAGATATAATGTTTCATGTCCATAAACTCGGACCTAATAATACCGTATATTGGGTCCAAGCTATAAGCAAACTGGTGTGTTTGACGCTGTTAGTGCTAGGAAGGGTTGTCCAAAAGAGGTTGTGCTTTTTCATGTATTATAGAAACCTCTTTCTCACGGAAAATATTGACAGTCTTGCAATTAACATTTTCGATGTTCTTTTCGCAGACAAGATTTACGTTAACGTCTAAATGTTTGCTTTCCTGACGTCGATGATAAATAACTGGGTATATCATCAAAGCCGATGCCATCACCATAGTAACACCAGCAAGGACGAACGATGTAGTATAATTTCCTGAAGTTTCAGCCAGGAACCCTGAAAGTAGAAGGCTAGCATATGTTAAGTGTTCATGTCTCAGAACCACAGATTTTCCCTCGTAAGCCTGTTTCTTATTTAGGCCGCGACATGCGAAAACGTAATTTTCGTCACGATTGCAAAGGAAATAATTACCATCATTCTTCCCCTTTTGCTGAACCAAGAAGGGCAGTTATCATTTAGTGACAGTCAAATTACAGTCGACTCTCGTTATCTCGACTTCGCTTAATTCGAATAACCGCAAAGTGAATATCTGGTCTCATAGAAATCTTACAACAGGTAACAAAATATTGTGGAAAAAAAGGATAAGGAGCAATTTCCGTGGCTAGAGGAGGCCTTGCTCCTTAGGAGCAATTTCTCCTCTTTTCCACAATATGTTCAATATATTTCTAACTTCATGAGTCAAATTTCGTATTCATTTGTGTAATGTGGTTGTTCGATTTATTTTTCCTTAATTCTGCAAATCTGATATGTCGAGGCACGGATATCTCGAAGTATTTCAGAGAGTCACTTGGCCTTCGAGATAACGAGAGTCGACTGTTTAACGAATATTTAGAGCAATATAGACGATGAAGAATAACCCAGCTAGCATTCTTTATAAATCTACAGCGGGCCGTTATCGGCCCGTCAGCTACCCTGACGGGCCGATAACGGCCCGCTATAGATTTATGTAGAATGCTGACTGGGAATAAGTTACTCACCTGCTATCGGCCCACCTATAAGATTCCCAGCAGCTTTAAATGGAAGCGCCAAACCAACACCTTCGGCGAATCTCGTATGACCTACAATCCTCAATATTACCGCAGCAACTAAAGCCCCGGTGACACAGTAAAAAAATCCAGCAAAGCCAGGTAAAATCATCATACCAGCTCGGGAGAGAAACACCGGTGCAAGTCCTATGCTGACACCGGTTGCTGTCAAAGAAACTCCATACGTTATGGTGACGTCAACACTTGGGTGTTGTCCAAGAAAAGAATATATTATTTTTCCTATTATATTTGACACACCGTATATTGTGAGAACGATTCCAATGTCATTGGCACTAAATCCGATGTCCTTTGCATAAGAAGGTAAATGCAAGATGTATATACCTGTCGAGACATTCGTCAATATATTACTAAAACAATAGAACATGTATGATGACTTTTTCAAAATTGAAAAGTCAAATGCAGGTCTTTGCTTTAACGTTTCTTTCAGATTAGCACTTTCACGTACTGGACGGAATAAGATAGAAAGCGCGCACATATTGAATGTCAAACCTCCGAGTATTAATAAAGTGCCTCTCCAACTGTAAATATTCACCAAGAAGTCAATGAGAAACGGAAAGGCTACCAGCCCCAGATTGTGCCCTGAAAGTAACGTAAATTATATGAGGAAATTCTTAAAGGGAATGGATACACTTTCAGGGGAGCCAACTCTGTCGCACTTATTTTGCTACGCTTCTGAAAAGGGCATACTCTAAAGTGAAAGCGTTTGCTCCCTTTCCTTTAAGAGTAAACCACTTTTTTCGGAACATAGGGTGAAAATACCTCTCTTCATCATGAAAACACGTATATATGGTTTTTGACCCCCTTAAACCCCATTTTTATACAGTAAAACTGGGGTTTACAGGGTTATACATTAATTTTCTTATTTCTGCTCAAAAACATAGATTGTGGGTACTTGTTAGAACCGCAAAGGCGAGGCGGTTCTAATGAGTACCCGCAATCTATCTTTTGAGCAGAAATATTAAAAATATCAGACTATTTATCAGAAAACTTTCAGTTTTTGGTGGTGAAATTTTCAATATATTTGAATAGGTGTGTTTTCGTAATATAGAGTGGACCGCTTTTCCAAAGGAGCTAGGTGTGTAGGAAAGCAAAACAGAAAGTCACAATATTTATCTCCCTTGTGAAAACTGTCGGAAAATCTACCAAGTATATCCAGACTCAATAAATGATGCAAATGTATTGAGTAACTATAGTCAGTCGTCTTCCTTATACAGTCGACATTACAAAAACATGCCTATTCAAATATACAGAAAATTTTACCATCAACAAATGAAATTTTTCAGATAAAAAAATTCTGATATTTTTCATATTTCCGCTCAAAACATAGATTAAGGGTACTCGATAGAACCACCTCGGCGAGCAGAAATACGAAAACTAATGTATACACCTATAAACTCCAGTTTCACTTTATAAAAGTGGGGTTTAAGCGGGTCAAAATTATATAGGCGTGTTTTTCTGATGAACTGGCTCGAGTATCTTTGATGGGACTATGCGGAAAATGTGTTCGAGATATGGGTAGCTCGAGCCACAGAGGGTTAATCATAGCGTCAGGTCAGAAAGCAAATGGCGGTAATTTAGAGATCTTTTTATCGATCTTATACACATTAATGGTATGGTGAGAGTACTCATTAGATCGCCTCGATGAGGCGATTCTAATGAGTACACACAACATACAAATTCATGATAAAATAACATTTCCCTAAATATTTGTTTTCTGGACCTGTCGGCAGAATTTTGTAGGGTCTCAAAAACGAATTCGAATTTGCTATGGTGAACGAGCCATCGGTGTTCGAGTTATTGAGGTTCGACTAAAACCTGTAAAAGCAACCCGTAAATTTCGAAAATTTAAAATCAAGCCTAGCTGACTTGACAACTGATTCGATTCTTAAGAGGGCTGGATACATGTGAAAATTGGGACAACTGCTATGACTTCCTGTTTGTTTGCCAGTTCACAAAGCCCTTGCTGGAAAAAGGGTCTTCTCTAAAAAGGAACGAATTTTCTCCCATTTGCAAGAGCAGACACATGTTCAGGAGGGAGGTGAAACAATTTTGATAAGCGATATAAACTTGCACTGTTAATGGTTAGGTCGACATGTATTCCAGAATTTGATTAAAGTTAAAAAAAGTTAATTTTCGTGCTTTGTACGTTGATTTTGAATTCTGATTACTTTTTGTTTTCCTTAATCAAGAGCTGGACAGCGCCGGTGAGTGGGCTTGAATGCCATCCAAAATCATAGTTTAACAGCCAAACATTTTTAGTATACAGTGTCCAGGATATTTTTTTTCTTATTAAAATTAATCGATTTTCTAACAATATATGGCTGGCATACATTCGCATGGAAACTGAAGTTAATTTCGGAATAATGTCTGCGTGTATCTGGTTGAGAATATAACAGTGTAACCTGTTGGCAGCACAACATATTATAGAAGTCAGACTCGTCGGGTCGAAATCTACATAAACAATAACTGACTACGTAATCAAACAAAGCACCTTTGCAGAAGAAAACCTGCATCTGAAAATGTCGTCTGTTTATGTCGTCTGCTGAATATTCTTGCAAAATTTTCAAACCTATTTTGTACACAGGCAATCAGTGTGGACCCTGATCAGACTGCTCCTAGACAGCAGTCTGATCTGGGTCCACACTGTTTGCAAAAATGACTTTTAAAACCACAAGCAGATGACAAAGCAGACGACAATTGTTGTGATTGGCAGTTTAAGGGTTTAAATAGTCAGCTTTATGTGTTAATCACGTGTAAACTCGACTAAGCCCGAAAGAAGAAATTTTACCTATACTTATGGTTCCAGTGGCCAGAGTTCTGTACTTATCAAAGTTGGAATTTACCGCCGCCATGTTTCCTGTGTAGCTGATACCAAACCCAATGCCTGCAATACAGTTTCGTAATCATAAGACTGCGTTTGATACATATGACGAGAACAGACCTATATAATTTTGACCCCCTTAAACCCCACTTTTATATAGTAAAACTGGGGTTCACAGGGGTATACATTATTTTTCTTATTCCTGCTCAAAAACATAGATTGTGGGTACTCGTTAGAACCGCCTCGCCGAGGCGGTTCTAACGAGTACCCACAATCTATGTTTTGAGCAGAAATATTAAAAATATCAGATTTTTTTTGTGAAAATTTTCATTTTTTTGGTGTAAACATTTTCAGTATATTTGAATAGGCATGTTTTCGTAATGAAAAGATACAAGAAGTATAGGCTGGCGCACTCTGGGCACTCTTTATGAAAAGGAGATATTGCAATAAGGCGAGGATTTTCCCTAATTGGCTTAGGCGCTGAAGACCAGATTTCAGAAATTACAACATTCAAATTGTTATTACATATACCGGAAGCCCGATGTCTGAATCATAGTGGAAGGAAAACTTATGCTTCTGGCTTATTACTACGGGGAGATAATTCAGTCCTGTTTACCCTACTCCAAAAACCCCTATTAGTACCATGTCTAAAACAACGGAAATTACATTTAGTTACCTTTCCCTTTTGGAAATATGTCTTGCATCAGAATGACGAGAACAGAACACTGATTGGAATTTATGGTTATATGAATACAGTCAGCGCGAGTGTCTGGTATATCTGACTTGAATTCTTTCACTCCCGGAATTTGATTTCAGACCACGCTTGACTTCTAATCCACTGCATGAATTGCGATATATCGTCCAAGTCAACAATATTTCAGTAGTTCAGAGACATTGCTTCCAAATCTGTAGGACTTTTACCCGACCCGGTCACATGAATTCGGGTCCTGCTTAGTTACTAGCCGCTCTGCCATGGAGGCTTTAGGTAGCCCATCTATTTCGTGGGCCCCGACGGGCGGGGGACAAGCTTTCCGAATACCAAAAACTAGTGTATGCCATGCCGATGACAGGTACAACAACAATATACTATCTTTCGCTTACCTGTGTCGAAGTTTTTTTAAGATTATCACGTGAAAAAGAGCGTAAAGTCTATGTGTTATCTAAATGTACCTTATGCACAAAACGAATCATGCTTAGCTTGTAAATAGACGAAGAATGGATAGAAATAAAATTCGAAGTGAACACAAAATTCAAAATGGCCGCGACCGCAAATTTTGTAAGCTGACGTCATAGTCTCGTGATTCAACCCCTTGCGATTGAAATACTTGGCGTTATTGGCTATTTTGTTGCTATTATCGGCACGGCCGATAGTCTCTGCCAAATCACGAAACGCTTATCGTTTTTCAGGATAAGCACATTTTTGGCCACACACATTACTGGTCACATAGGTAGTCTATAGTAGAGCGTCTGCACGCCGAACCGCTCAGCGTTTCGGGAAACTGCTTTGCAGTTCCCGTTGGACGCACTTATAAAGGCTGGTCAATAGACTATATAGTCATGATATTATTTTGGTTTTGTTGTAGTGGATTATCAAACAGGATTATAAGAAAAACTATTTACTCACTAGAGACTGGAGCCAGTCTAGAGACAAAAGTGTAAAGATTTATCTCCCTACTGAAAAAGGTCTACTCTTAAAGGAGCAAATTCTTTCCATTTAGAGTAGGCCCCTCTTCAGAAGGGAGTTGGTGTGCAAGAAAGCAAACCGGAAGTCACAAAACTTGTCTTTTTTGTAAAAACTGGCGGAAGAAACTAACATAGTGTATTATGTCCCCTTAAATAATCAGACCAATTTTACCTCATTTGTTCAGGACTGGCTTTCCTACCCAGCTTTTTGGACAGGTCCATTTCCAACTTAGATGGTGGATCTCATTGAATTCATTTATCATTAATACCCCGAATTTAACACAAGGAGTGGCTCTGTAAAGTCGTGTCTGGGTCTGCAATGTTTTCCAATGTCCCGTCACTTGAATTTAGGCATCTGTGGGTTAATGAGTTGTTCTCAGTTTAATAACTTCTATAACCTATTTGTGAATTTCTTTAAAGTAAATTGATGGTACCGAATTCAAATTGATCATTTCCAAAAGAAATAGCTATATTATTCATTTGCAAAATACAGACAAGATTGTTAATGGATGCACCAAGCTATTGAAAACTAGGGCAATCATTTCAGCTGTGTCATGTAAAAATGTGCCTTAAGATCATATGCGGACAATGGAGCCCCAGAGTAGAGTGCACATCCGCGCGGTCTGATCAGAGCTTTCGCTGCTCTGGCTACTTAATAATAGTACCGTCGAATACAGAAGAATATGTCTGTGGATTGCAAAAGTCCTTCTCAATTTTGGTCGGGACCTGTAAATAGCAACGGTCTGCTTCCTTTGTGACTGGTCTGGACCTTTCCTATTCACGTATATCCCGCTCACACTTTTTTTTTTTTTTTTTTTTTTGATATGGTTCATTTTTTTATTTAAAGTACTACTGGAAGGTTTTGCGTTTCCAGATACGACCATTAAACAGATTTCCATTATGTAATTCATTAAGGAATTCGTACCGTAGCTCTTGATAAGGCGTTTTTCAACCAAAAAGTATTTTTTTTTCTTATTTCTCGACGAAATCATATGTTGTGGGTACTCATTAGAAGCGCCTCGACGAGGCGCTTCTAATGAGTACCACAACATATGCTTTCGTCGAGAAATAAGAAAACTATTAACCTGATAACCACTCTTATCTAGACCTATGTCCTATTATGTCATTAATAAAGACTTTCTATTATTTCATTAATGGAAGGAACTCCTACTGAGCTTTTTTTCACAGTATACATTTTCAGCGCATTTTTATTACAGTATTCAATTCTAGTTATTATCTTTAAGGGGCACTAGCTAGTCTCGCCCCACTTCAGTTGTTTTCAGTTTTGTAAGTATTTTCATTGCATTCAAGGTTCATTCCTTTTCACATCTATATTTATATTCACCACAAACTGGTGCTAGAACCGTGTTGCGACCGTAAAACGCTTCTGCGTATTTCACAATGCGTAGTTTATATTTTCAGGTACTTTGGACTCATTCAGCATATTTCGGGATTTTTTTTTTTTTTTTTTTTTGTAATTTAGCTAGTTAAATCGATTTACCCTATAACCAGCACCACGGTAGTTCTTACTATTGGCCGTTCTAAGGGGTAGTTCTGGCGTTCACTGTTTTTGTGTGGCCTTGTGGTTTGTTTGTGTTGAGGTTTTACGGCCCAGTCCACCCAATGGGGTCATGTCGAGCGCGGTCAGTTTACCTAACCACACGTTTACTGGGCAGGCTTAGTCCTCTAAGCTCTTAATCAGTATTGTGCACATTCTTTCGCCAAAAACTGACAACTGCCCTTCTTGAAATGGCCTTGTGGTAGACTGGCTCCAGTCTCCAGTGACTAAATATTTTTTTCACTAGTGACCAGCCTTTATAGCCATGATATTATTTTGGTTTATTTTAATAGATCATCAAACAGGATTATAATTGAAACTAGAAATGTGTCCAAAGAACACGGATGGCCCCGCTTGAAAAACTTAAACGCAAACTGCGAGCGCCGGACGCGGACGGAGACGGACGGACGGACAGGAGTGTCACTATATATAATTCCACCACTCTTCGAATTGCGGAGGCATAAAAATAGTCAGTGGAGACTTGAGGCAGTCTAGCCTTGTGGCTGCACTGTTCGTTGTCTTATTGTTGTGTTTAGTGGATCCTTTATAGCATTGTGATCACGTTGTTAGGAAAGAAGGCGCGGATTACTTTACTTAGGTACTGTCTGTCATGAATTGTTTGTTCTTCCTCTTGTTGTCATTGGCAGGCTATGGTCTGTGATTGTGGCTATTCCTGGACATCATATATCATATATGAGCCAACGCACGACAACACCTATAAGAAGACCTGTGTAACCAGAAAAGACTCAGATCAGCCTGTACATCCACCAAGTATGGAAAGGGTTGTTCTTTATCCCTCTTTGGATAGCCTGGATGTTGTAGAAGGCACTGCGATCAGCGAAGACTCTGATCAGACTGCGCGGATGCTGGTCGCACAAGTCGTATTGTAGGTTTTGTCGTGCGCCGGCTCAATTATACAATTTTAAATGCGGGTCACTGATGAGGCTTAATTGCCCGAAAATAGCTAGTCTGACGCAGAAAATCTGAAATTTTTGCTGTTTTCAGTGTTGTGCGTGTGTTTATTGCTCTCAAGGATTATTCCTTCTAGAATCTACTATTCCATTGAAAACCATGTACTTCCATGTATTTTTTGTGTGAAAATCAAACCATGACCGCATCAAATATAGTGTGCTGGACGCAAGCACTTTTCTCTAGGCCTATTAAAGGTTCCATATCCCTCAAAAATAGACATTTTATTATCCAAGAAGAAATATTTAATAAATTTATATACTGTAATAATACAATCATAAAATGTGGCCCCTGACAGCCTGTAAAATTTCAGTGAGTCTCTCGTTCTTGAAATGGAATGATTTTTGTCGCATTTCTGAATTAATGTTGCCAAAATTAATTCAGAGATACGATAAAAATAATTTCAGTTTTGATCCAGTTCAAAAACGAGAGACTATCTGAAAATTTACAGGCTGTCAGATGCCACATTTTATGATCATATTAATACTGTATATAAATTTACAAAATCTTTCTTGGATAAAAAAATGTCTATTTTTGAGGAATATGGAGCCTTTAAACTTCCTCGGCAGCACTAAACCCTAAATATTTGAAAGAAAAGGGTGAATTACCGTCGTGCTTCTTACGTCACGGGGGCGTCCAACTGATTTTGGCTTACAGTTGGGCAAGGCCTGCTATCCTTGTAGCAGGTAAAGGGGGAATGTGTTTATTTCTTCTGTTTCTTCACTTTTATTCCTGTTCCTCTTTCTTCCATGTTCCTCTCTTTCATCTCTTCTACTATCTCTTCTATCTCTTTTCTCCCTTTCTCTGGGAGATGACACAAAATGACCCACAAGGATTGACGTGTCGTTAAACCCCAACACAATCAATCAAACCTACATGTATATCCTTCTTTTCCAAGAACCTAGTTACCCTAAATGACAGGACACCATAACTCATTACTATACTTTTCCTAAAATGTGAACGTCCAATTTACTAAATGTTCAAGTCTGTTGAATGTAACTTCTAATCATTTTTCCCCTAAAATTTTAAACGGTCCATTGTACTACTTGTTGATGTATGTTGTCCTTAATTTCTTACCATACCTGTCCTAAAATGTGAGCCATTTCATTATACGGTAAAACCCAATAAGTCGAATACGGATAGGACGTTTACCGTGGATGATTCGAACTTATTTTTGAGTCTTTGGAAAATTCCTCCGATAGCTCAAGAAAACGAATATTTAGGGATACTGTAAGGAAATTTTATTATGAAAATGTATGTTGTGTACCCAATACACAATCTTCTATACAATAATCGTATGTTGAGTGCACTCATTAGAGTCGCCTCATAGAGACGATTCTAATGAGTGCTCTTAATATGCGATTATTGTATAGAAGATCAAAAAAAAAGACTTCCCTAAATTATCACCATTCGCTTCCTGACTTGGCGTCATGATTAGATCTCAGTGGCTTGAACTACCCACGTCTCAAAAGATGGCCCCAAAGATGTTCGAGCCATTGAGGATGAACATTGTTGATATCTATAAAAATTGCCGGACGAGTGGCAAACAGTGTAGACTCTGATCAAACACCGCGTTCTGGTCTACGCTGTGTGCTCAGGTCCGTCTGTCCAAATATTTAGGGAAAATATGGTACATTTGGAATTGTGTGAATTTCTCAAATTATTATTTGTGCTTCATCTTAAGTAATTTCTACTGGGTACCTCAGGGACGGATCTAGGATGATTTATGGGGTGATTCGATTTGATTAAATTAGTGTACTTACACAAGGTATTTGGAAAGACACGTCTGACCAAACAGTGAAGACCCTGTTTGCTACTCATCCAGCAATATTATACACATTCATAAGTAATTAAATGGACTTGTTGAAGAGCGGTATAAGGTAAAAAGTTAAGCATGTGAATATTTAGGGTAAATACGGTATCCCAAATGTATCAAATTTATCCAAATTTTCCCATGAAAATGAATTTTTTAGCTAAAAGGGGTTTGATAGAACCCCACGAATTCCTTCTTAATCTGCCCCTGGACCTCACCTGTAAGTATGCCATGGGAGAAAAACAAGAACAATATGTCATTAGCGAAGAAGCCAAGTGAGATTCCAGTTGCAGCTATGAACCCACCAACGACTGAACAAATCCTGTATCCGAACGTATTGACCATGATACTACCGAGAGGCGCTGGAAAAACAGACGAAATAATCAAATACAGAGGCGTCAAAGTGATACATGAAATAAAATATTTAAGCCAGCGCACGAAAACAAACTACAATAAGACTTGTGCGACCAGCGAAAACTAAGATCAACCTGCGCATTCGTGCAGTCTGATCAGAGTCGTCGCTTATCGCATGTGTCTTCTACAGTCTCCGGGCTATCCAAAGAGGGATGAACGAGAACCCTTGCCATACTGGGTGGATGTACAGACTGATCAGAGCCTTTGTTGGTCACACAAGTCCTTTTGTAGGTTTTTGCGTGCGATGTCTATTATTACCTTTTAACCCGGCACTTGCTGAACACGATATGCCATGTCTTAGCAAACAGTGTAGATACAGATCAGTTGGCTTCTGAAGAAGCCAACTGATCTGAATCTGCACTGTTTGTCATTCAGTATGTGGTTTTATATCAACAATCTGGATCAAGTGATCTGACTGGCTGAAAATTTGAAAAGGGTGTGGTATCTTAATTTATTCAGTAGGACAAGGGTTAACTAATTAACACTTACATGTATTGTTTGTTTGTTTGTGTTGAGGTTTTACGGCCCAGTCAACCCATTGGGGTCATGTCGAGCGCGGTCAGTTTACCTAACCACACGTTTACTGGGCAGGCTTAGTCCTCTAAGCGGTTAACCAGTATTGTGCACATTCTTTCGCCAGAAACTGACAACTGCCCTTCTTGTATCAGCGGAAGGGAGAGAATGACCGTAGAAAATATTTCATGATCAATCTCCACGAAAGAATGTTGACACTTACATGTATGAACCGAGCTTTAAGTGAAGATATGCAGGAAATGTTATTGGCACAATCCCGAAGCACGACCTTCCCGAGCAGCGAAAGAGGAAGAATTAAAGAACAATGACAAAACAAACCCCATATAATCGAACCTCAATAGCTCGAATATCCTTAGGACCATGGAATTTTTTTCGAGATATGGGTTGTTGAAGCCATTGAGTGTTAAATCATAGCGCCATGTCAGGAAGCAAATGACGGTAATTTAGGGAATTTATTTCGATCTTCTACACAATAATGGTATGTTGAGTGTACTCATTAGAATCGCCTCGATGAGGCGATTCTAATGAGTACACACAACATACAATTTCATGATGAAATAAGAAAATTTCTCCAAGTATTTGTTTTCTTGAGCTATCGGAAGAATTTCGTAGGAACTCAGAAACGAGTTCGTATTGGCCGAGGTAAACGAGCCATCGCTGTTCGAGCTATCGAGGTTCGACTGTATATGAAACCACCGACGTACAAACATGAAAGATCTGCGATAGCGGACCCACCTTGGAATGGTCAGTAGGAAAACCACTGTGGGATGGGAGTTGGGGGGATAGGGGGCCTTTACTCTCACGAAACATTGCCTTTAATTCTGATGCAGTTCCAAATTACAAAATTTGTTCGTTCCGTATAGAGTTTCTCTACCTTGTCAGTGAAACATCACTGTGAAACATATTATCGCAAACACTGTGATGAAACATAGCTAAACGTCCAATGGCGATCTTCAGAACAAAAGAAAACCGCAAACAGGCCCACAATAGGCCTGCCCACAGACATTGATATCCATGCGCCAACCTTGTAAAACAGACTGAGGGGTGAGTCCTCATTTAGTCTGAGGATAGACTTGAACTTGTTTGTGCCAGCGCACGACAAAACCTACAATAAGACCTGTAGGACCAACAAAGACTCAGATCAGCCTGTTTATCCACCCAGTATGGCAAGGGTTCTTGTTTATCTCTCATTGCATAGCCTGTAGGCTATAGAAGGCACATGCGATCAGCGAATACTCTGATCCAACTGCGCAGATGCGCAGACTAATCCCAGTAAGCATTCTTTATAAATCTACAGCGGGCCGTTATCGGCCCGTCAGCTACCCTGACGGGCCGATAACGGCCCACTGAAGATTTATAAAGAATGCTAGCTGGGAATATGTGTCTTCGCTGGTCTCACAAGTCTTATTGTAAATTTTGTCGTGCGCTGGCTTATATATTAAAAATTATTAGCGAATATACCCAGGAAATGTCAATGACACAATCACAAAGTGCAGTTTTCTCGAGGCACCAAAAGAAGGAGAGATGAGTAAAAATGACAAAAGTCGACTAGCTCCTAGACCTTGATGTCATGTTTTATTACTCCTTACAATAAGCTGATTCAAATTTATGTATGAGATCTTCTATAGCCAGTCTCTAATAGTTATCTGATATCTCCAAGATTAGTTGCTGCTATCAAAGAGGTGAGGCAAGCAGTAAGTAGTAGATGGCCCTTAGTTAATTAAGTAAATTAATAATTATAATTGATTGATGGAAATAATATTGATATCCGACTTGTACTAGTCTATGACAAAAGAAACTCAACATATGAAATCACCGACAAACAATGAACAGAGACACAGGAATCGCCTTGGCATGGGCACCAGAAAAATTGGGAGCGTGTTTGTTAGACCAGTTTTACTTGCGCTCAGCCGTAATTTGGATGCAGCTCCAGGTTACAGGACAAAGATGAGTGCTAGTCAGGTACTAGCCTTCTGAAACTTTTGAAAAAAATTCATAAAGGCAAAAACAGTCGCTACTACATAAATCCTTATGGCATGCCCGTGTAAGAGTGGAAATTTGCAATGCTGTATTCAGTCATCTCTCTTCTCAAAACTTTTGATGTTATTATATCATAAGGCCTATATATCAATAAAATTTAAATACGTAAATGGAGCATCAGTATCAGATGAGTTTGTTTTATTTATCTGAATTTTTTTTATGATAAACTTTATTTAACTTTTTCTCAAAATATATACGAGCCAGCGCACGACAAAGCTTACAATAATACTTGTGCGACCAGAGAAGACTCGGATCAGACTGCGCATCCGCGCAGTCTGATCAGAGTCTTCACTGATCGCATATGCCTTCTACAGCATCCGGGCTATCCAAAGAAGGATAAACGAGAACCCTTGCCATACTGGGTGGACGAACATGTTGATCTGATGTATTATTGTAGGTTTTGTCAAACGCTGGCTCATATAGTATTGTTATCTAGCAAACATATAAATGAAGTTATCCAGTAAAGGCCATGAAACACGTCTTCCTTAGGCACAGAAAAAAAGGAAGAGATGCGGAATAAACAACGGCATAATTGCAATAAACATCATATAACCGACAACGAACTGCAGTAGCAAACCATCTAAATACCCGGAAGTTGAATTAAACGGTTCATTTCCTTTTGGCTTGATTTACCTCAGATATATATATATATATATATATATATATATATATATATATATATATATATATATATATATATATATAGAGAGAGAGAGAGAGAGAGAGAGAGAGAGAGAGAGAGAGAGAGAGAGAGAGAGAGAGAGAGGGTCTTTCTAGAAACAAAATAAAAAAAAAGATCTGTGCTGTTTATATTAATACCGTCTACATGTTCTGAATGATATAATCTTCGACAAACCTGATTTTTAACTTACCTGCCATGAACCATAGAGTCATAGGAAGTGAACAGAGCCATGACGTCACAATCGGTGATGAGTTGAAAGCTTCTCGATACATTACGTAGAATATTCCACCAGATAAAGTAATCCCGCCAAGAATAAATTGACATAAAAGCGCCCCAATAAGGGCCACTACAGACTGTAAGCTGTCCTTTGAGGATGGCATTGCGACTGCAATGGAAGAAATGAAAAATTTAATTAGCGTTTTGAGTCAGACGAATGTACTTTTATTATGCAAATATCATGTGAATGAAGGAATATAATGACAACCCGTCATAACCAGAGAGAGAGTTACACTTAACAATCCGTTTCCTGTACAACGGCAACGACTTGGTCAAAAAACAAACACGAAACTCGATACACAATTCACATCATCAGCACAATTTGTTCCATCTAAAATGAGAAGCGTTAGGGGCTGAATTCCGTCTCGAACCCGAGACCTTCATAAGGTCTCGGGTTCGAGACGGAATTCAGCTCATGACAGCAATTGTTACTGGTAAAATATACTTAAAGTTTAATGTAGGACAAGTATGTTCAGTTTGAATAGCTCTACAGTGTTTTCATATAAAGCAATCGCATGCATTCTACATATAAACATTTAACTATATATCTTTACGGAGAAGGTCCGATGATTTTTTTGCAAGATGGGTTTTTGAAAGTCACCAGGAGTTGGTTTAAACATATTTTATTTTAATCTCTCTTTATATAACATTCAATCATACATGCAATCAATATGCAGATGAAATATCATAGGCACGAAAGCAAATGTGCTTATAAGGTTCTTCTCCTAATAAATCATTAAACTTGACTATGATACCGCAGATATACTAGTTTGATGAGTGCAATGTAAATGGTGTTACATTTAACAATTCGATTGAGGAAAGACAAAAACAGAAACAGACATCTGGGATGTCTTTTAGATTATCTGTCATGCTTTTCACGCTAGTGGCTGTCGTGTGATACTGACACAGATACATTAGTACTGCACTGATCAGTATCAGACAATATTTCAAAATTTGAAGATGTTTCTAGAAAGTAAGAAAAATTAAATAACAGTCATCAAAAGAGCAAAAGTTCAAGCTTAAAGGGGGAAAAAAAGAGGTTAGGACGGAAACGGGACGCACACACACGGACCAGGAGAAAGCAGCCGGAGACAAGCTAATTATTAATCAAGTCGCACAACAGACATTTCTGAGAGTTTCTACCCAAACCGCTTAGTATCGATTATGTATTTTTGTACCTCTTCGAATATAATTAAATTGGCTTCGTCTGACTGCGAGGCTTCACCGAACAACAAGAGATTCAAGGTTACGTTGTAACGTTGTGACAGGGTAGTAAACAGTGCAATACGATGGCGTACGTAAAGGGGACATTAAAAAAATAATGGTAAGCATTTTTTATTCTTCCGCATTGACAAATAGGAGATTCTATGTTTTTTAAGGAAAAGATATTGCTCTAACCACTGCAGTTTGTTTGGAGACGGGTATGAACTACCACCGCTATAGTAATACTTTGAGACTGTTTCGAAACTGCTGAAATGTATTAACATTATCAATCCGTCTTCCTTCCGGGGACAAATTATTCCAGTCCTTGACAGTAGAGGGCAAAAATGAGTTAGAGTATAGAGTTGTTCTCGAATGTATAGTTTGCAGGTCGTTGGAGTTACGTAAGGTATACCTTGTGCTGTTACCTATACATGTATTTTGAGGGATTGGAGCAGATAGATATGTTGGTGCAAATTGTGTTTCATTTTAAAGAAGAGACAAAGCTTGTGGTCATTATGTCTTTTCTGAAGAGAATCCCATTTTATCTCCTGGTACAGCAAATTCAAGGACACCAGGCGGGTAGTGCCAGTGGCTATTCTGGCAGCTTCATGTTGTATCTTTTACCAGGAATTAATATGTCATTGGAAATCTACTTACATGATGTTCTGTTGAATGTCCTCAAAATAACACTTATCCCATGATTTACATAAAGAATGCATCAAAGATAACAGTCTGTACAGGAAAATAGGGCATCAAAAAGAGAAGAACAGCGACACCCCAGGCTGACAGGGCCGCCGCTGTCCGTCAAGATAACACTGAATGTCCCAGAATCAAGCGGCGAAAAATCCCTAAAATCAAATATCATGGGTTCTCAGGTATTATGCGCTTTTGCTGAGCACATACAAAGTATTAAGGTCGCTTTCTGTGACACTTTACCGGTCATTCAGTGGCGTCAATGGTCTAAGCCCGCAAAGCGAAATGGTATCTTCCGGATAAGTCATAGATCGGCCTGCGTATTCGCGCAATCTGATCCAAACTTCCCTGTCCACTAAAGAACCAGTCGATACTGTACAATGTAAACAGGGTGGGTCAAGGTTCTCATGAGAATGTGCGTATGCGCAGGATGATTTGAATATCGGCATTTTGCACATGCGAGAAGGTGCCTTTTCCCATGACATAGATCATCTATTATCTTAAGCCGAGGTAAGCAATGTATGTGTGCATATCCAATTATAAACGACCTTATGGAATATGCGACCAGCGTAGACTCAGATCAGCTTGTGCATCCGCGCAGTCTAATTTCAGTCTTCTTTGCTTCCTAACTTATGGAATGTCGCTTAATTTCTCTAAACGAACAGCGTAAACCCTAAACAGACTGCGCTGATGCGCAGGCTGGTCAGGGCCTACGCTGTTCGCATATATCGTAAGGTCGATTTCAGTTTGGAGAGGCGCAGTCTCTTATCTCAAATATATAATATGCACATGTAGCCCGGTGTTATTGCAGTCTGGTCCGGTTCTTTATATCATTTGGGCCGTCTTTAACCTAAACAGCCAAGAGCATACGCATATGCACTTAATCCAATGGCGAATCCAATATTATTCAATAGGGGATCTTAGTTTGACCGATTTGATCAAATTATTATACTTACCCTAAGTTTTCGGACAGAGAGGCCTGGCAAACAGTGAAGACCCAGATCAGACGCCGCAGAACGCGGCGTCTGATCTGGATCAACACTGTTTGCCACTCGTCCATCACATTTAGACATATTCACAGGTAGTATTAAAATGGACTTGGTGAAATCTGAGAAGTATAAAAGAAAGAGTAAGGCTTGCGAATGTTTATAATAAATACGGTATCCACAATTTACCAGATTTATCAATCAAAGCGCTGAGAGCACTGGCGGATCGATTGTCTCTGAGTGCAGGCCTGGGGAAAAGGTCCTGACTGGGAACTAAAACTATTTCGTTTAACCATTAAATTCCTGTACTTTAAGTAAACAGTGCAGACCCTGATCAGACGCCGCGTTCTGTGGCGTCTGATCTGGTTCTGCACTGTTTGCCAATGTCCCAGTCAAGGTTTTACAGATAACCAACCCTCTTTACACTGAACTCCGACGTCACAGCGACAAGAATAGCGCGGCTATAAATAGCGTTACCTGGATTTTGTCATGATAATCACCACGTAGAAAACTATCTTAAGGAAATTTTGGCGTTTATATACAATAATAATAATAATAATAATAATAATAATCGACTTTATTTATAGAGGGTAACACATTTAGTAATCTAGTACTAATCTTCCATGTGGCCCTCTTTTTTCCTGGGTAGAAACCAGTACTAAGCAATGTGGATAAAGTCTCTTGCTCAAGGAAACAACACTTGCTGTTAGTGGGGATCGAACCCGGCACCTCTCGATCTCGAGTCCGATGCTTGATTGTAAACAATCGACCCAAATCTCCCATGAAAATGAAATTTTAGTCAAATGGGATGGGGTCGACTGTACTCCGACACATCGAAGCCCCATTAGATCTGTATCTGACTTACCCTCGAGCAAATTGTTCCTGATCTCTGTCGCTTGTTTAAACAGAAGGGTATCTTTTAGATTGTCACGAAGCACAATTTAGAAGTACCGACACATTGCTATTTATAGAGCTGTGTCGCGTCATGAAAAAAGGTGTGTTTGGACACCTGTAAACAGTAAGTAAACCACACCACTTATCATTACCGTACAGTCAGATCAGAGATCTTTGCTGTACGTTATTATTATTACTATTATTATTATTATTATACGGTACGCAGTAATTCTGTAAGCGGACAGCACAGGCCCTGATAAGTCTGATCTAGCCTTCGTTGTCCGCAGACGCCCCGAAGATACCTTTTTCTGTGACGTGGCTCAGTTAGATAACATAATCTTGTCATCATTACGAAAACATGCCTATTCAAATATATTGAAAATTTTACATCCAAAAAATGAAAATTTTCAGATAAAACCTTCTGATATTCTTCATATTTCTGCTAAAAACATAGATTGTGGGTACTCGTTAGAACCGCCTGCCTGTAAACCACAGTTTTATTATATAAAAGTGGGGTTTAAGGGGCGTGTTATCGTGATGACAAGGATGCATACATCGAAAGCGGCATATTTCACTGTGGTCTGTCATCACCGCAATTTCTGTTTCATCGTTGGAACCGATGGTGCGGTAAAAGTCTTCATCATGGCCAGAAGATAAGAAAACCAAAACACTTTGTTTCTGATTCTGATACAATGGATAGTTTAACTGTCAAATTTCAGATCATATTGTGAAGAAGGCATTCTACTAACGTTATCGTAGTTAGGCAAGAAATTGCTTATTCTGGTCATAGATCGTTCATGTTTCCTGACAAACTGTTAACATTTATTACTTAATATAAAAATATTACACAAATGGTAACATGTATTAAAACTGACAATAGAAAACACCCAGTCACTCGCAAGTTCCTGAAAGTCAAGATCTCCATTATTAACCGTAACACTGTTTAAGCAACGAAATTGCTGACGAAGACACAGACCACCGTGCAGTTTGGTCGTAGACTTTCAACGTATTTCATTATGTTTAAATTTCTAAATGTTTCACATTAAGGAAAATCAGTAATTAAAAACCAGTGGAGAAAGCAAAGCACTGAAACGGGAGGAAAAAACAACAATAATGATTATCCATCACCAATGTTCTATTTGTCGGTTTGTGTGTGTGTGTGTGTGTGTGTGTGTGTGTGTGTGTGTGTGTGTGTTTACATTTAGAATAATTTACCAAGTCTTTCGAGACTGTGTATCCATACAGAACCCTTCTTGTTCGCCTATCGAAACACTCGATACTACTGGGAAAACTGCTTGGCTTATCTTCAGTAAGAATTTGTTCCCAATTTATCAGTTATCCAAAATTTTCCAAGAAAAAGAAATTTTGAGTCAAAGTGTGTGGAGGGAGGTTGGGAAAGGGGCGCTTCTAATTAGTTCCCACAGCTCGAAAAAGTTAGCAGCAGTAGCAATTGACGGCAAAAAATGGCCAAGATAGCAGCAACAGCAACATCAAAATTTTTTGGTTGAAGAAATATGCCTTATCTGTAGATATAGCTAAACGTGCGACCAGCGAAGACTCAGATCAGCCTGCGCATCCGCGCAGTCTGATCAGAGTCTTCGCTGATCGCATGTGCTTTCTACAGCCTCCAATCTATCCAAAGAGTGATGAACGAAAACCTTTCCATACTGGCTGATCTGAGTCTTTGCTGGTCACACAGGTCTTATTGTAGGTTTTATCGTCCGCTGGCTCATATTGGTATGTGAACGTTATGTGAAATTGCCAACTCAACATTTAATACAGTTTTAGTTAATAAAGCCACCTATTCAAGTTGAACAGAGAAGATATATATTATCATTTCGGTCCACTTTTTTCTGTACCTTAAGTGGCTTTAGTCGGGATGTATTACTTTTTGAAAGTACATTTTGAATTAAATTAATAAAGCAGTGCAAAAATGCAAAATGCAATTGGACGCCAATGACAAATAAAGAAGTCCGTCTCAGCCAGGGTCTCAGCTGTGAGATGTTGGTTTTTCAACAGCTTATCTCATACGGGCGCAGTCTGATTAAACTCTTCAATATTCCCATAAAGAAACCGCCACTATATTTACTGAAAGACTTTTCTTGCATAAATACCCATGCATAAGCTTGTCTGAAATCATGATCGAATGGGCAGATGTACGTGCTGTTTGAACATGTTTTCTGCTTGAATGTCCTCAAAACGGGACATGTGGGCCATATATACATCATTGTATATATCGTACTAAATGCGACGATTTTTATGAGTTTTTTTTTTTCGAGATTTTCGATGAGATTTTTAAATAGACTCCTAGACTAAAAATCCAAGAACGGCGATCGCACATGTTTATTCCATTGCATTGTCATTATCATTTGCCGAGTGTCAAGGAACACATTTGACAACTCGGCCTGCGGCCTCGTGTTCAAAACACCATCCTCGAGGATGAAAGCTTGAAAAGTATATGTGATTCCTCTATTGACAATGACATTAAAATTCAAATTAAACAAGAAAACCGTAGATCCTTGGTAACTACAGAGCGCCAGCGAAGACCCTGACCAAACTGCGCGGATACTTCTTCGCTGGGCGTACACCAGAAGGTTCATTTTCTTTCGTTTTGGCGGGTATACAGGGGCGATAGGGGTTTTACTATTGGTGAAAGATAAAATGTTTATAACATTTGCGACAAACAACGATAACGACATGTCATAAATTTAGAAAAATCGCTTCGAATTTTAATTTTTTAGAAGAATTCAAAACAAATTTTACCCATTATAAAAGGATGGGATATAACTTAGATATTATGCGACGGACTGCGTGCTTAGGCTTAACCCAGTTATGGTGCGGTGGGTCGGATCTTGGACTATAAAGGTACGGACCTAAACATGTGAGCCCAAGAATCATTTGAGACAGTGCACAGCAAAACCAACAATAAGACCTTTGTAACCAGCAAAGACTCAGCCTGTACATCAACCAAGTATGCCAAGGGTTCTCGTTTATCCATCTTTGCATAGCCTGGATGCTGTGGAAGGTACGTGCGATCAGCGAAGACTCTGATCAGACTGCGCGGACGCGCAGGCTGATCTTAGTCTTCGCTGATCGCACAAGTCTTATTGTAGGTTCTGTCGTGCGCTGGCTCGTTTTGTATTTTTTTATAACATTTGAACCTTGTGTGAAGATTTGGTACCAATGTTTACTACTGACCGCTCTAAAGCGTTGGTTCTGGTATTGTTTATTCTTTGTGTTGCCCTGTGGCTGATCCCTGAGGAGCTTTTCTCATATCTCCCTTTTTTGTTAGGTGGATTGTAATTATCTTGTTGGGGAAGAAGAGGCTGGCTGCTTTGGTTTGTGGCAAGTGTACTGTCTGTCTTGGTTTGCTGTTATTCCTCTTGGTGTCATTGTTTGGCTATGTTCTGTGATTGTGGCTCTTTCAGGACAGCTCTGCTATTTCAGGCTTGTAGTGCTGAGCTCTGTTGTTTGTTGGGACGGTGCTACGAGTATCTATAATCACGTTTAGAATGACATAGAATGTATATGTGACAGGACGGAATACGTAACGTGTTTGTGTTATTTTATGTACATGTATACGGAATGTAAACGCTTGTTTTATAGCTGTGTATATTGAAGTTTCGAAATTAGCGACAAAATCCGAGGAGCAAGCGGGCAAATTTCAGTCGATAGTGGAACACTTACTTGATATTGCACGCTTACTCGGATGCCTTCGGATGTTATTGTTACATGATGTTGCTTTTGATAACGTCTTTGGACATTTTTGCAGACTCTGAATTTAGATGATAAAAATGCTTATTTTGGGGCTAAAAACAAGTGCAAATTACGCAAAATATTTTTAGCTATATAATAAAAGGGTTATTGCACTGACATTGGTGAATATTGCTTCTCGCGTCCTTTGCTATGCCGGCTCGGAACATGTTCACCAAAATCAGTGCAATAATCCTAAATTATATCGTTGAGTCTTCATTTGTTTTGACTTTATCCTGTCTGTCACTTACACTTGTACAGTGTGGCCCACTGCCCAACTGTTCCGAAAGAGTCAGACGGCCTAAGTTTGTTCTTACTTGTTTAAATGGAAAGGCGCGACCAAGCGCCAACAAACTGAAGGATGTGAACTCAGCTAAAGACCAAGTCCTACGTCCTCCGCCCTCTCCTGCCTCAAACACACATAAACACACACGCGTGTGCAATAGCGAACTTTGTGCTGCACCGAGTGAAAAGGGATACCAAACGATTAAAATGTGCAACATGGGAAAATGCCGTTTATTCAACGTGAAAATAGCGAATGCATTGATTAACCTGCACATCAGCGCAGTCTGATAAAGGCCTCAGCTTTTCGTCGATATAATCTACAGAATCCATTGCTTTTTAACTGGACAATGATGCCCTGATCTGATTGCGCGAATGCGCAGGCTGATCCGGGCCATCGTTGTACGCATATGGTGTAATGGTCGTTTTTATTGTGTTGGGTATTAATTTCAGTAACAACAAGGACTCCGATTCCGTACAGCCTGGCCAAGCTTTAACCGTTTTCTGTGTTTTTTTTTTTTTTTTCAACGCTTAGCACTCTGGATAAAATTTTCAGCAGACGACATTTTAAAATATTTTTCTTATTTTTTTCCCAGAAAAAAAAAAACAGCAGGATTTGACATTTTATACAAATTGTCTCCAATTGAGACAATTTGCATGAAATGTCAAATCCTGTTTGCTAAGAAAAATAAGAAAAAACATCACCAGTTTGTCGTCTGCTGAATTAGCCCAGAGAGTGGTAAAGGTTAAGTGCACTCTGTTATTTTTGCAATTGGACAAAGAAGGCCTTGTTCAGACTGGACGGACCTGACCTTTTGGTTGGGTTGGCATTATCTAGTCTGGTGAAATATTTACTCATAAATATGGTTCTGCTTAAACTCATTTTTTCTGTAAATATGTAATTATATTTTAATATTTTTCTAGTAAGGCTAAATTTAACGCTAAACTGTTTTTCTTTTCGTTTTTTTTTTATTTGTACCATATTGACAGTAAATAATCGGGCAAACATGACATGGGGAACCGTGTAGACACAGCTAATACTGCGCCTAAAGACGGTCTGATCGGGGTCTTCATTGTTTGATATTCAGTCGGTACTTTTAAGACATCACCAGGTAGAAGTATACAGTTGAATCTCGTTATCTCGACTTCGCTTATCTCGAATAACCGCTTATCTCTGAGTGATAATCTGGACCCTGTGTTACCAGGGAAATCTAATAACTGGAACAAAATATTGTGGAAAAGAGGGGATATTAGGAGCAAATTCATCCCTTTTCCACAATATTTTCAATATATCTCTAACTTCAGGAGTCAAATTACATATTCATTTTGTGAAATGTGGTTGTTCTATTTACTTTTTCCTCAATTTTGCAAATCTGCTATGTCGAGGTACAGATATCTCGAAGCATTCAGAGAGTCCCTTGGACTTCGAGATAACGAGACGATCCACTGTATATTTGTTCCAATTAAGAATAAGAATAATAAGGAATAAGGCTTTTCGAATATTCATGCTTTCCTACACTTCAGGTCGTTTCCGAAAAATTGACTACTCTGTGGGAGCGAATTCTTTCCTTTTAGAGTAGATCCCTTTTAGAAGGGAAGAAAATGTAATATGACAAAGTAGTCTCCCCTGAAAGCGCATCAGTTCCCGTTAAAGTAGTTCTGCACAATTTATTTCATTTTATTCTGTACTTTGGTATATTATATTAAATATAGCAATTTAAACCCGTCTGTCATGATGGTTGATCTAATAAGCGTTTGCAGGACGTGCAGTAACGTAAAATGTATACACATTCTAGATGGTATTTTGCATCTAAAGTTTACAACGTTAAATCTATTTTGCGTTAATAAGAGCAGACAGAGTTCTCCATTGATGTGCCCGCATTACTTGTACGCGTATTCAATTTTCGCGGAAAGAAGAAACAAAGAAAGAAAGAAAGAAAGACCGTCGTCATTAAACGATAAATAAAATAGAGCAAAGTAGAAATACAATCAATTTACACGATTAATAAAAATAATAACAAATACTACCACTACTGATAATAATAATGCTAACAAAAAACGTCGAATAGAGATTACAAATTACAAATTATTATTTATTAAGTCCAGACTCTTTAAATTCAGATTGAGGTAAAAATACGGACACACTTAAAACTTCAATGACTCGAACACCGATGACTTGTCTATAGTGGCTGATTCGAAGAAATTCTTCCGATAGCTCAAGAAAACAAATATTTGAGAACATTTATGAGAACTTTTCTTATTTTATCATGAAAATGTATGTTGTGTGCACTCATTAGAATCGCCTCATCGAGGCGATTCTAATGAGAACACTTAACATACCATTAGTTTATAGAAGATCGAAAAGACATCCCTAAATTATCCTCTTTTGCCTTCAGATCTGGCGCTATGATGAACTCTCAGTTGCTCAAATTATCCCTGTCTGGAATAAATTTCCATGGTCTCAAAGATGTTTGAGCCATTGAAGTTCGACTGTATTTTGTGAACAGTGCAGATCCCTACTGGAATACGCTATACACAGGTTTACCCAAGTACGCGAGATTTACTTATTTCTTATGTGTGTGTGTGTGTGGGGGGGGGGGGGGGGGGTGGCGGTAGGTTAAAAATGCTTCGGATGACAGTCTCTGACACATAAATGAGTTATTTTATCCAATTAGGAAAGTCTGGCATCTACTGAATAGTTACAAACAAAAAGAAGACATTTTCAGCGCGATAATGTTTTCTTGACCTTTACCACTCTCTGGGCAAATCCAGCAGATGATAAATTGCTATTTTTCTTATATTTCCCAGAAAATAGGCTTTGACATTTCATGCAAATTGTCTCCCTATGAGACGATTTGCATGATATATCAAAGCCTATTTCTCTTGAAAAAAATAGAAAATATTAGAAAATGTGGTCTGCTGAAAATTTTACCCAGCATGCTTAGCATTAATAGCTAGAATTTGGCCGCGCCCTGCGAAAACGTGTCTTCGGGCATATGCGGACAGCCAAGGCCCAGATCAGCCTGCGCGTCCGCGCAGTCTGATCAGGGCCTTCACTGTCCGCTAACAGAATCATTGGATACTACAAAATATATGAATGGGGAGCTAAGGCCCGGATGATAGTTGGCGCATGCGCAGGATGATCTGAATCTGCGCATGTTGCTCATGGTCGAAGGCACTTTTTCGCTCGACGCGGCCCAGTTGTATTAAATGCATTTGGTATGCGTCATAATATATATTTTTATTTTTGGCTTCTTGATCTTTGCGGATGGACTTCACACAAAAATATTTACACCTAATGGCTTTTACTTAATTTAAATGCATTCTAGTTCAAATTTCCTTTTTATGTCATAATTGACTGACAATTTTGATATAGCATCAATAAGACTGTGAACTGGAACGTGAAAAAAGGACCCTTATATAATATGCAAACAGAGAAGGCTCTATACAGTTTGCGCATCTGGGTAGTCTGGTCAAGGCCTTTTCTCTCCTTGATTGCCCTATTGATTTTAATCTAAAACGGACGTAGAACTTCTAATTAGATAGCGTGGTTGCGGAATGCTGAGCCCTCGCCCTTCGCATTCGACATAAATGAACCTTTTTTTCATATCGGTCAAGTATTAAACCCAGGGTATTTTAAATATGACACTGTCTACAGCGCAGGAAAAAATATGGGCGAAAATGTGTCTATGGGCTTATGCGGACAGCGAAGGCCCAGATCAGCCTGCGCATGCGCGCAGGCTGATCGGGACCTTCGCTGTCCGCAAACAGAATTGTTGGATACTATAGAATGTTTAAATGGAGACCAAATGCCCGGATGAGACTGCGCATGTGCAGGATGACGTGAATCCGCACATTTTGCGCATGCTCAAAGGCACTTTTTAGCCTAACGCGGCACATATAATAAATCATCTGTTTGCGATTTACTTTTATAAATAAAACAACCAAACGGTATATTTGAAAAAAAAAAAAAAAAAAATCATTTCGGATAGCATACATAAAGCGGAATTGTTTGACGAGACATCATCAAAAGTACAGGAAGGTGTCCAACGACCGAATGCGATAGAAATTGCAGCGCAATGTTTGCGCTTAGAATTTACATTTTGTATTTAACACTGGGGCTGGATTTGAGAGAAATTCTATGCTGTTCCTGTAAGTATAAATAGAGGAACTGACATGAGTGGTTATGAAATTTATGAAACAAGCCTTCGGCGAGTTTCATAAATTTCATATGAGATGACCACGAATGTAAGATATGTTTATCATATGACTTTTCATCAGGAAAACATACCTATATAATTTTGACCCCCTTAAATCCCACTTTTATATAGTAAAACTGGGGTTTACAGGGGTAAACATTATTTTTCTTATTTCTGCTCGAAAATATAGATTGTGGGTACTCGTTAGAACCGCCTCGCCGAGGCGGTTCTAACGAGTACCCACAATCTATGTTTTGAGCAGAAATATGAAAAATATCAGTTTTTTATCTGAAATTTTCAGTTTTTGGAGGTGAAATTTTCTATATAATATGCATAGGCGTGTTTTCGTAATGTAAACTGCATTTTATGGCCGTAGAAGTTGAACCGTTTTTTAACAGAAAAATGACATTACGTGCCAGAAACAAAGTGTTATGTAACATGTGATCATGAAGTTGTTTTCAGTAATTTCTGCGGGAAATATAATTTATAATTCTCACGAGGAAATAGTTCCTTTAGAAAGCTATCAAGCCGCGCGACGAGTGAAGATGACGTACCGTCTCAAAACTTATTAAAGCCATTTGAAGGAGCGTATAAGAGAATCCGGAAAAAAAAACAAAACAAAAAACAAAAAAAACAACAACAACAAACAAACAAACAAACAAACATTTTTATGGTATATATATATTATGATTAACCCTCGGTGGCTCGAACTACCCATGTCTCAAACAAATTTCTAAGGTTCCAAAGATGTTCGAGTCATTGAAGTTGGACTGTATAAGGGGTTTGTCTTGTAGCTCTTGTAGCTCTTTTCTTTACTTCTTTTTTTTTATATATATACTTAAAGCCAGTAAAACACGCAACTGCCTGGCCTAGAAAACGACATTTCAGCTGGTTTTTTTTAATTATTTATTTATTTATTTATTTATTATTTTATTTATTTATGATTATTATTTTTATTTATTTATTTATTTATTTATTTATTTATTTATTTATTTATTTATTTATTTTTATTTATTTATTTTTTTTATTTTTTGCAAGTGAGGTCATTGCTTTCAAGGGTCAGTCATTTTAGAATATATTACAATTTTCCTCACAACGGCTGGCGTAAAACCTTTCCCCACAATGGCTGGCGTAAGCGCCATACGGCGGCCGTAAAACGTTTCCCCACAACGGCAGGTGTAAACGCCATGCGGCGGACGTAAAACGTTTCCCCACAACGGCTGGCGTAAGCGCCATGCGGCGGCCGTAAAAAGTTTCCTCACAACGGCTGGCGTAAGCGCCATGCGGCGGCCGTAAAATGCTTCCCAACAACGGCTGGCATAAGCGCCATGCGGCGGCCGTAAAACGTTTCCCCCACAACGGCTGGCGTAAACGCCGGACGGCGGCCGTAAAACGTTTCCCCACAACGGCTGGCATAAACGCCATGCGGCGGCCGTAAAACGATTCCCTACAACGGCTGGCGTAAACGCCATGCGGCGGCCGTAAAAAGTTTCCTCACAACGGCTGGCGTAAGCGCCTTGCGGCGGCCGTAAAAAGTTTCCTCACAACGGCGGCGTAAGCGCCATGCGGCGGCCGTAAAATGCTTCCCCACAACGGCTGGCATAAGCGCCATGCGGCGGCCGTAAAACGTTTCCCCCACAACGGCTGGCGTAAACGCCGGACGGTGGCCGTAAAACGTTTCCCCACAACGGCTGGCATAAACGCCATGCGGCGGCCGTAAAACGTTTCCCCACAACGGCTGGTCTAAGCGCCGTGCGCGGGCGTAAAACGTTACCTTACTTCACTATAGTGCAATTTACAATATCTGGTCCTCTGTGTTATAAGCCCTTTCCGAAATTTCGAAAAAAAAAAAAAACAACAACAAAAAAAAAAAAAAAAAAAAAAAAAAAAAACAAAGAAAAGCAGGAGGAAGGGTCACTCTTGCAGATGAAACAGAGCTAGCTAGTCTGGACCAGAAAACGACGTTTTCGATTACTTTTTTTCGGTTGAGTTAACCCAGTTATGCCTAACGTCCTATAAGAGGGTCATTGGCAAACAGTGTAGACCCAGATCAGACGCCGCAGAAAGCGTCGTCTGATCAGGATCTGCACTGTTTGCATTAAATTCAGGAAATTCTATTTAAACATGGTAATAATAAAAACTAACCAGACACCTCTTATATTGAAAATGGACCGGTCCGAAGAGTGACGGTAGAAGAGTCCTTTAGGCATACATGGGTTAATTGCTCCAAATGCTCGTTCCATTAAGATTCTATTACAGTTTCCTTCACAACAGCCAGTGAGAATGTCATGCTGCCGTAAAACGTCTCCCCGTACGTCAATGAAGTGTTGTTTATATTTTCTGGTCCCATCACGAAAACATACCTTTATAATTTTGACCCCCTTAAACCCTACTTTTAATAGTTAAACTGGGGTTTACAGGGGTACACATTACTTTTCTTAAGCCCCGTTTATATGCATTAAGTTTACCCCTAGGGGTAAATTTACCCCTATGGGTAAATATTTGCCCCACCTTGTTAAATACCCCTATGGGTAAATGGTTGCGTTTATATGTGTTTTAGGAAGAAGGGCCAAATGATAGTTTTCTTTTTATTTAAAAGCTTATCTATAATAGCAGCACTGTTTCTTTCACCTGAGAATATTTAGCAGATGACAAACTGATGTTATTTTTCTTATTTTCCAGAGATCTTGATTTGACATTTCATGCAAATTGTCTCCATTGATGACAATCTGCATAAGATATCAAATCCTGTATCCTGAGAAAAATAACAAAAATATTTCAAAATGTCATCTGGTGAACATTTTACCCAGGACCTGTGCTTAGCGTTAATCTGCATTATCAAGCTTCAGATACAAGAAGTAGGGAAAGAAAGTTTTTGGTGAAAAAAAAGTATTATTTGGTGGTCAGTAATATAATGTTCCCGATTTTACTGCTGTATTCCAAAATGTTTAGCTAATATTCCACAGGAGCAAGACAGTATAGCCCCACCAAAGTTTGGGCAGGATCTATAATATTCTGCTGTAAACAAAGCAATTATGCCCCCATACTGACATGTATTGATGGGAGGAGAGGGGGGGGGGGGGGCGGGGGTGGTTTCGGTGAGACGAAGGTGTCCTGTAGCTTTTGTCACAGTATAGACCCTGATTATGACCAGATGTGTAAGCAGATGGTACTTTTTTTTTCCACGCATCAGCTATGTGACCCAGACATGAAACAAGCATTAATCAACGGAACTAACTGGTAATAATCAAGAAAAGTGATAATAATAATACATAAAAATTAATTATTTGACATCGCTTTTCATAATTCAGGTTAGGCTGTATGAAAATGTTGAATGTTGGCATAGGACCTGAATTTGGGAATACCAGGGAACTCAATTCTGGTGACATAGATCTGCGCAGTCTGGTCAGGGTATTTCCTATTTACCGA
The DNA here is from genome assembly GCA_964016985.1 of Anodontia alba. Classification (NCBI taxonomy): domain Eukaryota; kingdom Metazoa; phylum Mollusca; class Bivalvia; order Lucinida; family Lucinidae; genus Anodontia; species Anodontia alba. Next base: position 91,057,467 of record OZ024830.1, on the reverse strand, counting down.
TGGGATTCCACATATATAGATAAACTAATTGTTCATCAGTAATGACTGTCCATGATCATTGCAAACCCCTTTGCTAGTATTTAGTGTGTTTGCAGATGGCTGTACTCAAGTGATTGTTGAAATGTCTTGTGTGTGAGTACCTTAGACCATAATCAGACTGTGCGGATATTGTTGACTTGAACAGATAAACAGTCTGATCTGGTACCATTTTTATATCCCCTGGTAATTTTTGTTTAGTCATCAACTTTACCACTCTGCTTCTCTGGGTGAAATTAACAGATGCCAAATTGGTAGTATTTCTGTTGTTTGTTTTTTTTGTTTTGTTTTTTTTCCTCAGAAAATAAAGGGATGGCACCATTTTCTTGAAATGTCAAAGCCTATTTTCTGGGAATAATAAGGAAATATTTCAAGTTATTGTCTGCTAAAAATTTTACCCTCAGCGATAAGCGTTAAGAAATGGGAACGATAAGCGTTAAGAAATGAGAATTAATTTTAGTCATCAAATTGGTTAAAAATACTGTGAAAACTTTCTTGATGACATTAACTATTTAATTATAGATCAGCACAAAAGTGTGCTACTTGATCAGCACCATAATACCTATAAATCATATTTGCCTTGAATCAGTATCCTAACTGCTACTAGCATAATAGTATTCTTATCAAATCACTCACTTCTGACCACAACTTGCAAACATAAATTTGTGACTGAGAAGGTACAAGTATATTTGCAGACATCAAGTAAATAAACAAATAAAATTTATGCAAAATAAACATTGTATACATGTATTTTGAGGCATTCCAAACATATTTACAAAATTTACCCCTATGGGTAAACTAAACATTGCGTTTAGATGACGAAATATACCCCTACAACATTGCGTTTAGATGACGAAATATACCCCTAGGGGTAAACTACCCCTAGGGGCAAATATATTTGCCCCTACCCTTGAGCTGGGGCAATTTACCCACGTGGGTATTTTTGCCCCTAGGGGCAAATGCGTTCACATGACAAGTTTACCCCTTGGGGTATATTTGCCCCTAGGGGTAAATTTGCCCCTAGGGGCAAACTTATGCATATAAACGGGGCATTATTATATATTATATATAGATTGTGGGTACTCGCCGAGGCGGTTCTAACGAGTACCCACAATCTATGTTTTGAGAAAACATTTGAAAAATATCAGAATTTTTTGTCTGAAAATTTCGGGGTTTTTTTGTTTTTTTTTTTTTTTGGTTGTAAAATTTTCAATATACATGTATTTGAATATGCGTGTTTTCGTAATGATTTTTGATCATTGTGAAATTTTAGAAAATTTAGAAGAGTTACTGATGAAAGCATGCTGGCCGCTACAAGATAATCTGGCTTAGAAACGTTAACACTTCAGGCGTTTCCGATTTTCGTTGCGACTGAGTTCATTGCTGTTTAAGGTCTTTTCTTTAGAATCTTTTAGAATTATTTTATTGACCTATATACATTAACCCTTAAAACGCTAAGCAAAATGGTAACAGACTACATTTTATTTTATTTTCATTAAACTTAACACTTCATCAGAATCGTCTGCTAGCTAAGCAGACGATTCACATGAAATTTCTATGAAAAACTAAAAGGATGCCTTTGGGAACCAAGAAAACACAAATAGGAGACTCGGTTTTTATAGGTCTCTTTATATATGGAAATGAAGTTAGCGAGACTGTACACACCCACCTCCCCACCCCCTCCCCCTAGCACAAACTTAAACAATGTTCGATATCCAAAGTAACCAGAAAGGACTGAATGATCCCAAAGGAAATAAAAATATAATCTCATTACGAAAACATGCCTATTCAAATATCTTGAAAATTTCACCACCAACAACTGAAAGTTTTTAGCTAAAAATTCTTGTATTTTTCATACTTATGCTCAAAATATAGATTGTGAGTACTCGTTAGAACCGCCTCGACGAGGCGGTTCTAACGAGTACCCACAATCTATGTTTTTGAGAAGAAATAAGAAAAATAATGTATACCCTTGTAAACCCCAGTTTTACTATATAAAAGTGGGGTTTAAGGGGGTCAAAATTATATAGGCATGTTTTCGTGATGGAACACACAAAAGCCTTATTGTCTCAGGAAACAAATGTCGCCTGCTGCAGTTGTGACTGGCGCTTTAAGAGTTATTAATCGAGGTCAATGAAGTCGCTCTAACCTGGTACACTACGAGTCGATCAGATTGACAATCCGTCGTTTGATATTTTCTAAATATATGATAGAAAAAAATTCCTTCCAATTATTGAAAGGGTAAATCACCTATTATTGACACCTCGTTTAATTAACTACTAGCTTACTTTTTGTAATCACATAAGGTGAAAAAATAATATATCATTTCGTCAATGTCATTTTATCACCGAATAAATACCATTTTAATTTTTCATTTGCATACAATCTAATAGACTTTTCGAATGAAATATCAATATTTTGATATTAGAAATATGATTTTTGTGTAAAATGATGTCTTTTTATTCAAAATCAATAAACTGTTTTGGGCTTCGCTCAGGAAGAAAAGAGAAGAAAGCGGCGCATGCGTATACTGAACACAGAAACTAATTTTTGTCTAATTCACCGTTTTTGCGGACATGCATTCCAGGGTAATGCGCAAAAATGATGCGGTCATAAATAAAAAAAAAATGTACCACTTATAAACAACAGAAAAAACAACTCATTACGAAAACACGCCTATACAAATAAATAGAAAATTCCCCCCCCCCCCCACTCCACACCCCACCAAATAAATAAATAAATAAATAAATAAATAAATAAATAAATAAATAAATAAAATAAAATAAAAAATAAAAATTCTGATAAAAAAAAAAAAACAGATATTTTTTCTTTATATTTCTGCTCAAAAACATAGATTAAGGGTATTCGTTAGAACCGCCTCGGCGAGGCGGTTCTAACGAGTACCCACAATCTATGTTTTTGAGCAGAAATAAGAAAAATAATGTATACACCTGCAAACCCCAATTTCATTATATAAAAGTCGGGTTTAGCGGGGTCAAAATTATATAGGTTTGTTTTCGTGATGTGAGAAATATTTTTAATTTACCTTTATTACCGCATTCTCCGGCGTCTCAGCGGGGTCTACATGTTTTGCTGAGGCCTGTATGTCCCAATACTTAAAGTATATACGGTATTTAAACAGAGAAGCAAAGTTTCAAGCCACATTGAAACTATTGGTTTGCAATCATAGTGGCGAAATGGACACACTACAGTTGTTGATTAAATTTCTGATATTTTTATTTTATTTAAAGAAAGGGCTATGTTGCAGCTGTAAGTACATAAATAGATATTTGAATACATGCGTAAATAAGTAAGTAAGTAAATAAATAAATAAATAAATAAATAAATAAAAAAGAAATCATTATGTTAGCACATTTGTGTAAAATGTGCTAACGTAATGATTTCTTTTTATTTATTTATTTATTAAATGAATATTGGTTTTCTTTAAAATATTTATTTATTTATTAAATGAATAAATATTTGTTTAAATATTAAATAAATGTTTGTTTTCTACACAAAATCATATGTTGTGGTACGCATTAGAAGCGCCTCTGTGAGGCGCTTCTGATGAATACACACAAGATATACTTTTGTGGAGAAGTCAGAAAAATATTCATCTTGATACAAATTATATCTAGAATTATGTAAGTCATGACATTTTTACCATATAGTAATGGAAATGAGCACTTCTTTGGTTAGTCACCAAATTATGATACATATACATAGTTAAAAAGATTACCTGAAGCAGATGATACACTGAACAGCTGGTTTAAAAAAGAACAAACAAACAAAAACAGCAAACTTCTGAAAATCTGCCTGATACTGTAGACCCCTACATATTCCTGTTTCACTATACATTACGGAGAATATGTGGTACACGTTATATAGACTTGTTACATTAAATATAAATATATGAAAGACGGGTAAAGTATATATTCAAGGTAAGGAATGATGAAATATAGTATAAAATATGCGTACAAGTTCAAGTATTCGACATAGTCTCAGAAATGATAAAATATAGTATGCTTTATGCATATAAGTTCAAGTATTCGACATAGTCTGATAAACAACAAAAATGAGTTAGTGCACCTTGATTTAAAGAGGAACTGATTCATTCATTACGAAAACACGCCTATTCAACTATATTGGAAATTTTACCACCAAAAAATGAAAATTTTCAGATAAAAATTTCTGATATTTTTCTTATTTCTGCACAAAACATAGATTGTGAGTACTCGTTAGAACCGCCTCGACGAGGCGGTTCTAACGAGTACCCACAATCTATGTTTTGAGCAGAAATAAGAAAAATAATGTATACCCCTGTAAACCCCAGTTTTACTATATAAAAGTGGGGTTTAAGGGGGTCAAAATTATATAGGCGTGTTTTCGTGATGTCAAGAGAGGTAACTCTACCAAAATTGTGTGTTTGAAAAGGTTTACTCGATAAGGAAAGAATTCGCTCCCAGCCAGTGGGAGTAAATTCTGTCCTTTTAGAGTAGACCCCTTTTCAGAAGGGGATTGGTGTACAGGAAAGGAAATAGGAATTCACAAAAAAATGTTTCCCTTGTCAAAATGACGGAAATATACAAGGTGTATACATTCACTTTAAAATACTAGACATATTTCCTGTACTTTTCGACGAAGTCAGTTAAAACCATTCGCTGACCCATAAATGTAAATATCTGTATGGAAAACAGTATATGTCGTGATTTGCGTAAAACATTATTTTTCAAACTTTTAAACCGACTTTCTTAACTAAGTGCAGTGTTTATGGATATTTGATATCTGTTTTCTGTTTTTAACTTATTGCTGTAAATGGTATTGAAATATGAAATAGAACTACAGAAGAAAGAACTAACTCTTTGGTAAACTTCACTTTTCACATATATTTGATTGTACTAGTGTGCTTCCGTAAATACTGTTTCGTAAGAAAAGATAAACAAGGTTATCTATTTAAAATGAAATAAGGTCAGCTTTTTTTTTTTTTTTTAAAAAAAAAAAAAAAAAGAAAGCTTAGAAAGTTATCTGTTTGCGTGATTAAATAATTCAGTGGCATGTAACGATGTTTCAAAGAGCTAAATAAAAGTGCACTTCCTGCCATTTATCTCTGTTTAATGTGAGTCGGTGGCTTTATAGGTTGTCAAGGGTATGTATGTACGCATTGGTTGGATAGACGAACCATAATTTTGGTTGTTCGTGTTACTCATCTAAGTCATCAACTAGTTCTTGTCCCACATAATCTGCCCCAACACCTACCAAATTGCAAAAATATCAATTCTTCGTTAATTATCTGCTTCTCGTTAACTATATGTGTATTGACTTCTGTAAAGCACATTAAATAAGTAATACTTATTCTGTTTTATGTTCTTTAAACGTTTTCATATCATCACGAAAACATGCCTATATAATTTTGACCCCCTTGAACCCCACTTTTATATAGTAAAACTGGGGTTTACAGGGGTATACATTATTTTTCTTATTTCTACTCAAAACATAGATTGTGGGTACTCATTAGAACCGCCTCGTCGAGGCGGTTCTAATGAGTACCCACAATCTATGTTTTGAGCAGAAATATGAAAATTTTTAGAATTTTTCATCTGAAAACATTCATTTTTTTTTGTGTGGTAAATTTTCAGTATATTTGAATAGGCTTGTTCTCGTAATGTGACGGCAATAAGTTAACTACGTGTGTCAATTTTACTCATCACACAGTGCATTAACTTATAAAGGAAGTATTCCTTACCCTAAGAGGAAATATTTCTTAGAGGCTACCAGATTTAATTCTAAATGTAACATTGGCTCAAGAAAAAAAAACTGATTGGACAAGGTCAGTCGGAACCTGAGTTTTATGGCAACTTATTTAACAACGAGGATTTCCAGGATATTATTGTGTTGTCGTATCGTCGTCTCAAAATATCAGTGCACTGTCGCCGAACTGTTTTCTTTTTTTTTTTTTTTTTTTTTTTTTTTTTTTCACGTTTTTGACTCGTTCGTTTTCGGATTGTTGTGTTTGGTGGGTCTGGTCGCAGGGCACTGAGTTGTAAGCCAATGCCACAAATACAGTCGAACCTCAATGGCTCGAACATCTTTGGGACCATGGAAATTCGTTCGAGACATGGGTAGTTCGAGCCACTGAGGGTTAATCATGGCACCAGTTCATGAAGCAAATAACGATAATTTAGGGAAATCTTTTCGATTTTCTACACAGTGATTGTATGTTGTGTACTCATTATAATAGCCTCGATGAGGCGATTCTAATGAGTACACACAACATACAATTTCACGATAAAATAAGAAAATTTCCTTATATATTTGTTTTCATGAGCTATCGGAAGAATTTCGTAGTGACTCACAAACGAGATCGAATTAGCCATGGTAAACGGGCCATCGCTGTTCAAGCCATCGAGGTTCGACTGTAGTCTTCAAGCCGACAGCGAAGACTCTGATCAGACTGTGGGGAAGTGCATGCTGATCCGTGTCTTCAGCGGGCGCACATGCAGTCTTGTAGGAAATGATATGCCCCGGCTCATTTCTTAAATGAATTCTGCGTAAAGAGGGTGGGGGTGTGGGGACGCTTGGAAGCTTCCCCTATCCCCTCTACGCAGAATATCATCATCAGCAAAGCAGCCGTCGTCAGATTTATATCCTTGTCCTACTGTTCTTGCACTGGTTATAGCCGTCCTGCGTGGCTCACTCGGATGCGCGTCCGACTGGTGATCAAGAAATCGCAGGTCGATTCCCGCCGGTCCCGGTAATATTCTTTCATGGAGACTGACCATGAAATAATTTCTACAACCATCCCCTCCCGTCCGCTGATTCAAGATGGGCAGTTGTCAGTTTCTGATGAAAGAATGTGCACAAGTGCTGAGTTAACCGCTTGGAGGACGTAGCTTGCCCAGGAGAAATGTGGTTAGTTAAATTGACCGGCTCAAAATGACCTTTATGGTGTTGACTGGGCCGTTAAATTCACCCATTTAATTTATATTGGCTATGTTGCATCCGTTTATCGATTGTTTTGTGTGGCACAATAACAAAGTGTGTCAAAATAAAACAGAATCGATAATCGCGTGCAACAGTGCACATAATATTTTTGTTCACATTTGTGTGTTGTTATTTCAGCTAAGTTCACCAATCTTGGACAAATGGTACCAGTCGACCGCAGCACAAGTGTTGGTGAAGTTGTATACACTATTACAAATGAGGATAATTCTGTGAATATCATCATGACAGATTCGTCGGAGTACATTGAATTAAATCCTGCTAATGATCGTAAGTAAATAGATGTGATTACTTGCAGAAAAAAAAAACAACAAAAAAACGCAGCGTGTAACATCACGAAAACATACCTATATAATTTTGACCCCCTTAAACCCCACTTTTATATGGTAAAACTGGGGTTTTCAAGGGTACAAGTTATTTTTCTTATTTCTGCTCAAAACATGGATTGTGGGTACTCGTTAGAACCGCCTCGCCGAGGCGGTTCTAACGAGTACCCACAATCTATGTTTTGCGCAGAAATATGAACAATATCACAGTTTTTTATCTGAAAATTTTAAATTTTTGGAGGAAAAAATGTCTATATATTTGAATAGGCGTGTTTTCGTAATGAATAATTTAAGGGAAAACGATATATTTTCTAGGTAGACTTCTACTTCAAATATGGTTTTCGCTGTCTTCTGAAAGGAATATTCTCTATAAAGCCTTTGATTCTCTTGGTTTCAGCATACAATGCCGTCAATAATGTTGTTGTTATTTGAAGGCTCCATTATATGAAAACGCTGACATAGAAACATAGCAGCACAAAACCTTCATATAGACATCCACTGATAAGACGTTTGTAGGAGATAAGCGTTAAAGTTTGAAGAAAGTATCAAAGCATCTGCTGACCTGTCTAAGGCGGTTCTTCTCATTACGAAAACACGCCTATTCAAATATACTGAAAATTTTACAACCAAAACAAGGAATATTTTCAGATAAAAAATTATGATATTTTTCACGTTTCTCCTCAAAACTTAGATTGTGGGTACTCGTTAGAACCGCCTCGCCGAGGCGGTTCTAACGAGTACCCACAATCTATGTTTTTAGCAAAATTAAAAAAAATGATGTATACCCCTGTAAACACCAGTTTTACTATATAAAAAAGGGGTTTAAGGGGGTCAAAATTATATAGGGGCTTTTTTTCGTAAAGTGTTGCATTTCGTTTTTGTTCGTGTAAATGTGATTTCATATGTTGTTGCGCTTGTGTTGTCAATGTTCCTCATCTGTTCTTCTTTAGGTGTTTTGGGTTGTATTGCGTAACTGTGGCATTTCCTGAGTATAAGATTTCAGTCTCTCTCTCTCTCTCTCTCTCTCTCTCTCTCTCTCTCTCTCTCTCTCTATCTATCTATCTATCTATCTATCTATCTATATATATATATATATATATATATAGACCAAGATAATGAGATATTTTATTCAAATTTCTAAATATTTACATAACGTACATAATTTGACAATATATATTTTGTACAAGAGGTTGATCAACTTTATCCGAAAACTTCAGCTAAATAAAACTAATTCGTCTGGTACCGAAGATTCATTTCTGGATTTAAGTTTATTAATATCTAATGATATTATTGCATGTAAAATTTATAACAAATGAGATGAGTTTGATATAGACGCTGTAACTGTCGCGTTTTAGACGATGAAGTATCAGGAGCTACGCCATGTGAATGTATAATTTGTATCTCAGCCTGTTTGTTTTGCTAGAGCTCCACCTCTGAAAAAAGGCTATAGGTAGCATAAAATTCGTAAAACATTTTCTAAGAGCTATTGTCAACACCATGAATGAATTTCTAGATATAAGGTTGGCTTTAAAATACCTCTTTAACAAGGCCTATGTAAACTCGAGGTTTACGATGACTTACACAACGTATTTAGGAAAAGTTTTGATAAGTATGATATTTAGCACAATTCAGAACATATAAAAGAAAAGACCTTCATATAATTTCGAGATCATTACGCCCATGGGCGTCTGTGGGCGTAGACAATTTTACTGTCTATTGCTCCAGAAGCTTTTTATGAAAGGTTATGGAATGGTCCAATACTATTTTCGATGGACAGCTCAGTGTATTTATAACGAAGTATTTTTTTTTGTAAAAGGTTGGTCTACGCTAGCACATATTGTTTGTGCTAAATGTTAAACAAGTCATTGTAATGTCTTTAAGGGTCAAAAAGGGACGCCCCAGAGAGAGAGAGAGAGAGAGAGAGAGAGAGAGAGAGAGAGAGAGAGAGAGAGAGAGAGAGAGAAAATGAACATTTCTTGTAATATAACAACATAGAAATAAGTCAGCAACAAGATACGCCCATAGGAATACGACAATATGCCAATATAATTTAGCATCAAATCATATATATATATTGCAACTAATTTTTCATTTTCATCAGAGCATCTAGCCACATCACATGATTAACTTATACACTTCTAAAACAATAAAACAAGTTCCATGATATCATAAATTTCATGAAATATTTTGTTAGTTTTATTGTCAAGACTATAATCTAAATATAGTGTTAGGCAAATAAAACCTAGAAAGGTAGCCCTTGGAAACACGGAACACTTAAAAGAACAAAAATCGGAGTCTCGGTTTTATATTTAGATCCTTCACATGGTAGCAATGTTGTTTGCTCCCCGACCTCTCCACCCTCCACCAGCACCGGTTTAAGAGGAACTCGATTATCGCGGATACGCAAAAATCTTTTATAAGGCCTATCGGAACCCGGGTTTTATTACGATATTTAGGTGTTTGTAAAAAGATAAGTAGTTGCGGTCATGGTATCTAAGCCATAATCCAAACTCATAAATCCGTAAACGAATGACGAATCAGAATGATCAGACCAACAGACTTGGACCCCAGAATAAAGGGTGTAATCATGCGTCCGCGGATAGTAAGCATAACTTGGTAAGCAAGCTTCGCCCACCATGCCCATAGGCCTGAGCGAAGGAAATATCGGTAGAAGCGTATGTCCGGGATTAGGGAAGATTAAAAGATAAGTGAAGATACCAATAGATTGCCACAATCAAGTAACATAGTCATGCTGAAGCGCCGAAATAAGAAGAGACGAGGAACAGGCAATGGCAAAACAAATGACTCATATGAAAAAAAGGTAAGAGAAAAGTCCAGGGAGTGCCACAATCACAAACCGCAGCCCTTCCCAGACCCCGAGAGGAAGAGGAAACCAACAAATCTAAACAAGCACAAACCGAACAAACGTACGAAAAGCACTAAGATTAGCTCTCTCTTCCCCAAGCGAGGTAATCGTAATACTAAAAGGACTGAAAAACACAAGAACAAAATGACACACGGAAAGACATACAACAAATCGCCTCGTAGAATAAACCACAAAGCAACAAAGAGTAAGACTAACACCGGGACCACCGCCTTAGAAAGGTCGGTAGAGCAAACCACCAGGGGGGTTTAAAGCACTTTTACAGCTAGCTAACTTCACCCTGGGTCCCGATGCTACTCTTAATACAGAAATACATAAAAATTCGGTTCGCATAAAGGCTCCCAACTCAGTCAATGCATCAAAGCGAAAACATAAAAATCAAATTAATCACTATAATAAACAAAGACGAGTACTCATGGCTAATTCTACTGTATGCCAGAGTAAATGAAAACCAATTGTTGAACCACGGCGGGCCAAGCCAAAGACATATCGTGAAACCGTCGGCGCATGAACAAAGAAAAACTGAAACAGAGGAATCATCTAAGAACAGTAGGTAGGAAAAACACTAGAGGCATACACCAGTTTTCTCGCGAGAAAAATCACCCTTAATTATGATGCAGCTCCAAATTACAAATACAGTCGATTCTCGTTATCTCGAACTCCAAGGGACTCTTTAAAATACTTCGAGATATCCGTACCTCGACATATCAGATTTGCAGAGTTCAGGAAAAAATAATTCGATTAACTACATTTAATAAATCTATATGAATTGGACTCTTGAAGTTAGAGATATATTGAAAATATTGTGGAAAAGAGGAGAAATTGCTCTTAGGAGCAATTTCTCCTCTTTTCCACAATATTTTTTACCTGTTGTTAGATTTTCATGTTTAGGCAGGGTCCAGATTTTCACTTCGAGATAAGCGGTTTTTCGAGATAAACGAGTTCGAGATAGCGACAGTCAACTGTATATGTTTGGTCCTTGTAGGGTCTTCTATACGTCGTTGGAACATCACAGTGTAACACACTCAATTACAAGCACTGGGACGAAACAAAGCTAAGGGCTCAATTGTAGTCTAAAGCCAGAACACAAGAAAACAACAAACAGGACCATAATGGACCCAACCACAGGCCTTGATACACAGGCCTTGATAGTCAGGCGTCAACCTTCTGAAAGTGTATGTCTGAGGATCGACTCTCCACCACGCATTTTAAGTGGGAAGCAACCATAATTGTGTTAACAACCATGCATACAGTTTGCCGCAGCATATCCGTGCGGTAACCCGTATATTTTGTAGTGAGCGGCAGTCTTTATTAACTGTTCCGAAAATTTGTTTTGCCAACAATCTTTCTGACTGAGTCATCATAAAATTCAGGTTCCGATATACCTTCGTGCAGAAGTTAAACTAATTAAAGCCAAATTCTACACGCCTCGCCCAAAGAACTTTTTTTTTCAGCTGTCCGTTCCAAGGCAATTTTCTGTTGCAGATCGTTCTATTATATTACGTATGTCGATTATTGTAAATTTGCCGTTTTAACTGTCTGTTCCTGGTCAGTTCTTCTTCCGATGCTTCGGGAAAGGCATGCTTCGTTATTGTGGAGCTCTGTATTCTTACTATTTTCCATTAACATTTATCCAAATAAATAATAATAGCAATAACAAAATTAACCGTAGTCATTGCGGATGGATAATGTGGTAAAATAAGTGTTTCCTTGAGTATGACAACATTTAATAAAAACCGTAACGGTTGCCGTGGAAACCATTACGAAAACACGCCTATTCAAATATATAGAAAATTTCACCTACAAAAACTGAAAATTTTTAGATAAAAAACTCTGACATTTTTTTCATATTTCTGCTCAAAACATAGATTGTGGGTACTCGTTAGAACCGCCTCGGCAAGGCGGTTCTAACGAGTACCCACAATCTATGTTTTGAGCAGAAATAAGAAAAATAATGTATACCCCTGTAAACCCCAGTTTTACTATATAAAAGTGGGGTTTAAGGGGGTCAAAATTACATAGACGTGTTTTCGTGATGACCGAGCACATACAAAGAAAACAGGAGTAGCAGTTTTTTTGCGACTCGCTTTAATTGTTTTAATTCGCTTCCTCTGGTGCAGCTCGTTTTTTGTTTTTTGTTCGTGCATCTGTGATTTTAGACGTGAGCTTTTCCTTTTTTTTTTTTTTTTTCTTTTTTTTTTTATTTTCATTATTTGTTGCTCATCTCTACTTTTTAGGGTGCCTCGGGAGGGCTGTGCTTCGTGATTGTGGCATTTCCAGTGTATCTTTACTTATAGTACTTCATATGGGACAATGTAGCTTTCATTGCTACCAGGTCCATTACGAAAACACGCCTATTCAAATTTATTGAAAATTTTACCACCAAGCATTGAAAATTTTCAGATAAAAATTGATATTTTTCATATTTCTGCTCAAAACATAGATTGTGGGTAGTCGTTAGAACCGCCTCGCTGAGGCGGTTCCAACGAGTACCCACAATCTATGTTTTTGAGCAGAAATAAGAAAAATAATGTAAACCCCAGTTTTACTTATAAAAGTGGGGTTTAAGGGGGTCAAAATTATATAGGTGTGTTTTCGTGATGTATGCCATCCACGCCATTCAAATCTCCAATAAATTTATACACAGAACAATTGTAATTGTTAAAATTTTGTTGAACCCTTATACGGTTGCAATGAGAGACAGGTACTGTGCATATGTAGTAAGACTAATATAGTTTCTATGGCAAACTACATAACCGTTGTTGAACCAATTTCGCTTGATAATTTTGCTTTCCTTTCTAATAGCACAACGACGAATTTGGTCTCAGACTAAATGCCGACTCTTCCAGCTATCTGTTTCAGAAAATCGGCTCTTAACTCTCGGTTTCTGTGAGCTGGACAGTGGTGTACCTACGTCTTGTGTTCATTCACTCTGGTCCTCGACACGCCGGTGACACCCGTCATTATAGTGTCTTTTGAATTATATGCATTTTACTGTGACATCTCACTGATGAGACATAGACCACTACGCTAAGTGAATACACATTTATAATTTGGATGTGTAGCAGAATTAAGGGAGCTGTTGCGATTGAGTAAAACTCGCTAAAGTGCCTGTATAGTTTTTCCACTGTCCGTTTCTGTGTGATTCTGCTGTAGTGCATTTTGTCTGATGTCGGTTGTTCTGTTTTGTTTTCTTAGTTTTTATTTCGCATCCCGTCTTGTTTCGATGCCCCAGGACGGCTGTCATTGTTGCCTTTTGTGGGATACTTTATTTATGTATTAGATATTATTATTTCTGGCAGAAGATAAAATATTAAACTTAAGTAATACGGATTTTTTTCAGATGAAGTCCGAGTAAAGGAATGCCTCCCTCAGTCATTCTTTTCAACGCGTACATTTGAAGTTGCCGGAGATAGTTCCTGCGCTGGCACTTTGCTTGTTATGAGTTCCGCAGCGGTAAGTTTAAACTACAGTCGACTCTCGTTTTCTCGAATTCCAAGGGACTCTCTGAAACACTTCGAGATATCCGTACCTCGACATATCAGAGTTGAGAGAGTGAGGAAGTCAATAAATTGAAAAACCACATTTAAACAATGAATGTGTAATTTGACTTCTAAAGTTAGAAAATTTAATATATATATAAAACAATGTGGAAAAGAGGAAAAATTGCTCCTTAGGAGCAATTTCTCCTCTTTTCCACATTATTTTGTTATCTGTTGTCATAGTTTCATGTTAAAACAGGGACCAGATTTTCACTTCGAAATAAGCAGTAATTCGAAATAAGCGAGTTCGCGATAACAAGGTTCGACTGTATTTGATATCTGCCTTATGTTCTCAATATTATAGTTGTTGCAATGAATGATTTTATTTGTACTTTCAATGAATGTTAAGATGCTTTTATTCTCCTTAATAGGCCATAACATGTCTAGTATGCGACACACGGCGCTCATGGTGGTGAGCTCATTCAAGGTCAACGACTTTGCTTTTCTCTGCAGTTTCATGAGTGAGGGTCGGGCTGAGGGGAAATGTTGGTTAAATCCCAGATACGTATTAGATGGCTGGTGGTAGACCGCTTAAGATGTCAGTAACGTCGTTTTGCGTCATTTAAACTTCCGCAGGGCCGCCGTTTCGGCATTTAAATATATCTGTATCTAATGATTTACTCTCTGCTAAAAATAACAAGAGGTATGACTATGATTTGTATATTGATAATTATCCTTTTTTTCCTCGGATGGCGACGTTCGTGCTGCATCCTGTAGTGTACTTATTTTTCAACTTCTTTGTTTTGTTAGAAAATGTAGTCATGTCAATGACATTAATAACTGATATAAGTGTTTAACTGATGAACTTCTAAAACAGGGGTTTTGATATCATTTATTGCATTAACATTTCTTAGGTTTTAGCGTCGTCTGAATCCATTTCCTAATAAAATGTTGGTCTGAATACACTTCTGCAGCAAGGGATTTCGGAACCCAACTTAGTTTATAAATTCAGATGGATTGTTGTAACTGACTTTTCGAAACAATTAAAAAGGATAATCAGTGGTTACAAAAAGATTTTGTGCGGTATGATTTTTAACCCTATTATGGTTAACTTTGCTTCCCTCTTTGACGGTAAGTCGGGCCTCTGACTGAATGGCAGGGTCTTCCTCAGTATGTTTCATGTTTGGAACTGACTATTGCTGGCTGTGGTTTGAGCTCATTGTGATCCAACTTGTGGTTTTCTTTTAGCCTGCCTTCAGAATGCTACTGAGCCGTCTGCTTTACTTCATTGCATTTGTTAAATTATTTCATTACGAAACACACCTATTCAAATATATAGAAACTTTCACCACCAAAAACTGAAAATTTTCAGATAAAAAGTTCTGATATTTTTTATATTACTGCTCAAAACATAGATTGTGGGTACTCGTTAGAACCGCCTTGATGAGGCTGTTCTAACGAGTACCAATAATCTATGTTTAAGCAAAAATAAGACAAATAATGTACATCCCTGTAAATCCCAGTTTTATTATATAAAAGTGGGGTTTAAGGGGATCAAAATTATGTAGGCATGTTTCCGTGATGTAATTTTTTTCTGTGATGTTTCACTGCTGGGGTGGAGGACCCTATGACATTTCTAATTTTGGGCTCCATCGGAATTAAAGGCGAAGCTGCGATCGAGTAAATTTTTTTTAAGTTTAGCCCTCCCGAGGGAGAGATGAGGAACAAATGAGGACAAAAAAAATGCCACATATGAAAGTACAGACGCAGAAACAGACAACTACTACACAAGAACCGCGTTTGAACGGTGTGTATACTTTTGCATAATATAGCTCTGCTAGGAATAATAACTGTTATTTGATGGCTACATTATGCTTTGTTATATGACTGCCATCAAAGGCCTTCTCTGAAATTGGCTGTAACAGGTTTTTACAAATTCTGATGTTTGCTACAATTAGCTGCTGCTTTTTAAAAACGCTTAGCTAAGGTCTATGACCAGTCATAGTCACTTTTGTCACTGCCACCAGACAGCTAAAACTATTAATATAACAAAACAATTGGTGCGTTCTGTTGAGGTTAACATCAGGATTTGTCAACCCTCGGCTTCACCTCGGTGAAAATCTCGGACTGACAAACCTGATGTTAACCTCACCAGAATGTATCAATTGTATAATAATTTGTTTACTAGGTCCCACAGTTTACTATTCCATCTAATGTGTTGCTCGCGGGACCAATTCCTACTGGAATATATATTGATGTAGTTCATGTGACATTTACTAATGGAGACTGTGCTTCATTTGAATGTGATGTTCAGTGTACAAATGACGGATCCGTAAGTCTCGAGTTCAATGAAGGTAAGAATATATATGTTTGTGTTAGTTTTAGCTTTTGTTGTTTTATCTGTAGAGATTGATAGAAATATATGTTCCCTCTGAGCTAAATGTAAAAATAAAACTAAAGTTACGCATAAAATGCCAAAAACATGAGGCACAACCTTTCAGTGCAACAAAAGAAGAAAAATGAGGAACAATCAATGAAAACGAAAACACAACGGCACAGTTGCATTGACTGAAATAAAAAAAAAAAGAAGTACTGCAACACATAAAAAAACGCATTGGAACGGTCAGTACAAACAATTACAGTAAAACCTCAACGGCTCGAACCCGGATGGCTCGTTTACCCAGGATGATTCGAACTCGTTTTCAGTCCCTACAAAATCTTTCCAATAGTTCAAGGAAACAAATATTTAGGGATTGTTTCCTTATTTTATCATGGAATTGTATGTTGTGTGTACTCATAAGAATCGCTTCATCGAGGCGATTCTAATGAATACACTCAACACACAATCATTGTGTAGAAAATAGAAAATATTTCCCTAAATTATCGCTATTTGCTTTCTGACCTAGCGCCATGATTAGCCTTCAGTGGCTCGAACTACCCATGTCTCGAACGAATTTCTATGGTCCCAAAGATGTTCGAGCCATTGAGGTTCGACTGTACTTAGGGTACAAGCAGCACAAACAACTACTAGAATGAAATTCAGAGATGCGGTTTTTTAGTATATCAGTTTGAATATCAAAGAATCCGAGCTTGTGAGCGTCCTTTAGTATCCCAAGCCGGGGCAGTATTTACTAATACCAGTGGAACAACACTATTTTCATATAGGCATTTTTATCATCTAAACGTCAGAGCATGAAAAAAGGCATGACATATTTTGGCATGACGTCATTGATCTAAGGCAATGCCAAAAGCAGCGTCAGGTAATGGTGACATTTATAGACGTCAGAGTAAGCATGCAATGTTAAAGTACGAGTAAGTGTGCCGATATCTGCTCGGCTGTTCCTTGCTTGGAAATATATATTCTCTATTTAGAAGTTCGACTCCTGTAGAATGGTTATAGTAGCTTTTAATGGCAGTAATACAATAACATCTTCTTTAAAACAATTGAAGCGTTAAATAAAAAAAAACGAAATATGGGTAACTGTCGTGGCAAAATAATATAATTTTAAACAACTGTGTCCAGACCTTCATTTGGTGTGTATAGTAAACTCAGGAAGTGATACTATCAGATCCACATCAAAGCTTTCACCATCAAAGGCGAAGACAGCCAAATACAATTTAAAAGCCATAAAATGAACATATGGCAAACAGAGTCGTCAACCCTTTCCAAAAAGGATAGCAATTGTCGTACCTAAACGTAACTGAATATACCCTTAACATATATAATTGTAAAAAAAAATGCAAGTGAAACGCTACAAACATTAAACAAAAAGTACCCCAGTAGGTCCATTTTGTAAAATGTCTCCCTTCCACATCGGTGCTGACTGCTTTATTAACTTACAATGAACTTATTGGCACCGTATTTGATATTTGTCTTTTCTTAGGTGGCAGCGGTACACCATCAGAGGTTACGCTACACAGTAATGGCACGCTTTTGGACGGAGTTACCCCAGCAGTAGTTCAGATGTATAGCGACGGAAGCCTTCAATATGGCTTTACATATCATGTTGAAATCACGTGTGCCGACAGTGCAGTGACAACCTCTAGTAGCTCTCATACTGTCAATGTGGTAATTTCACAAACAACAACAACAGTTTCCACAACCACAACCACAATAGCTACTACTACCACTACTACAATGCCTTCAACATCTACATTATCAACGACTACACCAGTGCCCACGACTACAACATCTACGCCAGTGCCAACCAATTCATCATTTTCTACAATACCAACGACTACAACAACTACAATAGTACCAGGAGCAACAACAACTACGACAGAACTATCTGCAACAACAACTACTTCTTTATCGACATTATCACCTACTAATATGTCCGTCACAACATCAACATCAATAACGACAAATACTCCAACAACATCATCATCATCTGCAACACCAAATACCAACCAAGCTAAATCGGCAAACGCTTTTGGAGCTACACAGCATAAGGTATCAAAAAGTGAGTCTTTGAACATCCCAGCAATAGCAGCAGCGGCAGGAGTAGGGGCTGCGGCACTAGCTTCATTGGTTGCATTTGGCATATATAGAAGATTAAGAGAAAGAAAAGAAGTAACACCTGATCAAACGGGGTAATTATTTCTTATATTTTTTTCTGATGATAAGCATATGCAAGCAGCATATACAGCATCTAAATATGTCGGACGAACGAACTTTTTAACACGTACGTTCAAGTAAATAAAATATAAAAGCTATCAATGAAAAATAAACTCAATTGATACAGCAATCAAAGGCCACCAGTGCAGTAATTAAGAAATAAATTATTCCAAACCGTGCTCAAATGCCTAAAATAAAGTACAGTTGAGTTTGGGTTGTACCCATTTGAGCACGAGCGAGCGCAGCGAGCAAGTGCTCAAATGGATACAACCCAAACTCAATTGTGCTTTATCTGGGGCATTTGAGCACGGTTCGGAATAATTTATTTCTTTTCTAACACCCCTCATTGAGCGAGTTTTGCATAAATGAATATTTTTTATTGATTTTCATTAATTTTTATTACCTGACTTCCTCTTTGGTAGTTGACAATACCTCTTAAGCATTACGTCACGCGGTTACGTAGTTACAAGGTTCGATGACGAATATTCAAAATGGCGGATAACTTATGCGAATCAGCTGACGGTGTAAAATATAAATACACGACGTGTATTAATATAAAAACGTAAACCCTGTGTTCATGAAAGAATTGCAAAACGTATGAAATTTGAGTGCCGCGATGGACTTTAATAAGGACAGATATACAACAGCAAATAAGAATGTTAACCGACTTACTTTCGTTTTCGAACGTCAACAAATACACGATGGAAACAAGAAGTAAAACGAATGTGTTTGAATGGTGTAAACTGTAGAGAAACTCATCAGGTAAAAAAGTCAAAGAACTGCAATATGCTCATAGATCATTTTCTGTCTTAATAAATAAAATAATTTATTATGTATATGAATGTTTCGGCCAATATTGTAAGCTAATCTAGCGTCCATAGTTACTAGGGGGCGAAACTTTCGCAAATATGATTGGTTTCCCGTCGATAGCGCGCGACGAAGTTCCTGTGCTCAAATACCTTAGATAAAGCACGGCTAGAAATGTAAAGACAAATAAGGAACAACACGTGCAGGGGTGGTAGAAAGTAAAATAAAATCTGAAAGGTTGCAAAAACGCACACATCTACAAAGCAGGCTTGAAACTAAGAAGAGTTCTTGATAATACACGGTTGCCTGTGGGAACAAAGAACACACAAATGGACGAATATCGGAGACTTTGTTTAATTAAGTCCCTTCATATACCGTAATAAAGTTTGCGAGGCTGCATACATTCGCTAGCATTAGCGGTATTTGATTTTCAAAGCAATTAGAATGGGCTCAAGGACTTTAAAGAAAATAAATATATAGTCTGCACTATGTTGATAATTCTGACGTTTCAGAGTATTTGAAAAAAAATCGGTATAAAAGTATAGGGTACAACATAGATATTATGCGACGTATTGTATTCTGTATTGCTTTTGTAATTTTTCTCGTTTGTACGTTCTCTTTTCGATAAGTTGCCCTTTTTTGTATGCCGTTTCATGTCGTTTTGCCCTTATCTGGTTCCATGATTTCTGCCGCTCCAGGGTATTTTCATACGACACAACCAGTGGCTTGGAAGGAGCCACAAAGTGTCGACAATGGCAACCGGTAAAGGCATAGTGCAGATTCTGTGTACCGACAACCTGAATTGGTTTGTGACTTAGCATAAAATTGATGAATGATTATAGTATAGTGGATAATGCCGAGAGTTTCGACTGAGACACGTGGTGTCAGTCAGCCAGTGAAAGAGCTTAGCTCCCTTCTGCCGACGTTTTTCATTGGTTTATTCGGAATATGATTCTCTTCCTTAGAAATTATTTTCTTCGACAGAAGTTATATTTTCCGTGAAGATACAGATACGGAAGCTTCTTTTTCCTGCATTTTTGCAATTCATAATGTGTAGGCTCGCAAAAGGCTGAAAGGCAAGCCTTGTTTATTTATTTTTCCAGGAAATTCCTGAAGCAGTAAAATGCATTTAACATCACGAGAACATGTTTATATAATTTTGTATAGTAAAACTGGGGTTTACAGGGGTATACATTATTTTTCTTATTTCTGCTAAAACATAAATTGTGGTACTCGTTAGAACCGCCTCGGCGAGGCGGTTCTAACGAGTACCCACAATCTATGTTTTGAGCAAAAATATGAAAAATATCAGAGATTTTTATCCGAAAATTTTCAGTTTTTGGAGGTGAAATTTTCTATATATTTGAATAAGCGTGTTTTCGTAATGGGTAGGCGAACGGTAGTATATTATAACTCAGGGTACCTATCATCGGCCTGCATTGATGATCGGGTATTCAGAAATCACGGCCTCCGCCCGTCGGGGCCCGCGAAATAGATGGGCTGTCTAGTGCCTCCAGGGTAGAGCTGATAGTACCTTAGAAGGGCTTGAGTTCATCTGAGTGATCGGGTCGTATAAATGTCCCAAAAATCTGGAGGCAATATCTTTAACGGTTAAAGTATTGTTGACCCACACTTCTCAAGTGGACAATTTATGAGCCTCAAAAAATACCAAGAAAATTTTGATTCTTCAAAATCTTACTGACATGCCCAGCTCCCAACCCTGCACACACATATGCATACAAAATATCAATAAATGGATTCTAAAATTTTATCAAAATACACACACACACACACACACACACACACACACACACACACACACACAACAACAACAACAACAACAACAGCAATTATTTTTATTTACACAAAAAAAAACTGCAAAAAAATAAATCTCAAAACATGAGACCGGTAGCTCCGTGGCCTCTAGAGCTGAAGGTACAGGGATCGACCACAAGCGTATGCAAGGGAATTTCGTTGTCCTTGCTGGAATGACAGTACTCCAGTCTTCGGAGCGGGGTGCTAACTCGATCCACCACCCCCTCCCCCTGTGCAGGAAAAGTCACCCCTGTGCAGGTTTAAGAACCCTAAGGTTATTCAAAATGGTTACTTGTAGGCCTTCATCCAGAAACCCGGATCTGCCTAGAATGTCTGCGAGGCGATATGGTATTATATAGAGAAAAACGAAAGAGTCTGAAGTGCCTATTTTTGTAAATGAATATTTGAAAAATCCTGACAGTTGTTGTTTCACTTTTATCAATGACCACCAGTCTGATAACTTAACTGAACTAATTTCATAAACATTGAGGTAGAAGGCAAGACTAAATATTTTTATCTTTTTCTTTTCTTTTCCAAAGCAATAGCCATTAACCATACATAATCTAAATGTGAATAATTTGTGCACTTGATTGAATTAACATTAATAATGTTTTATCCACTTTTATCATCGAAAAAGACTAACAGGGCCCCCAATCACAAATAGCTCCCAAATTTTGGGTTGGTCCCCTAACTTTTCGGAGAAAATATACTTATTCTCCTAATGTTAAATATTCATTTTTCGCAATCTGGGCCCCTAAGTCAAAATTGTTACTCTTTATCTCTGACTTTTACCAATATGAATAACCATGTCCACTTATTTGGCTGTGGCCCAGGTTCAATTCCCAGCGCTGCCATGTCTTAGGGTCGTAGTCGCCCAAACTCTGGTTTCCTCCATCACACGTCCACGAAACGCCATTATCTGCACCTTAGAAAACGTGTCTATAAGTTTGCTGATCTTTCTGTGCAACTGAAGTAAACTAAATAAATTTTAAACTTTAATAAAATGGATAATTTCATAAGTGAATAATGTATAATATTAGTTATAAGTGAATAACGTATAATAATGTAGTGATAATGTATAATATTTTGTCCACTTATATCAATATGAGTGACCCTGTCCACATGTTTTAGCTAAATTGTCCTGTCCACATGTTTTAGCTAAATTAAGAGTACATCTCTAAGAGTAAGGCTGTTTTGTTTTTTTTATTTTTATTTGTTCATATGTCTATAGATTTTAACACTCCAAATGAAATGAACACTACATATCCTCAAATAGATTGTGGAAATAAGCCAGAATATGCATATGACAATCTGTTGTAGTCTGTCATCAAATTTTAACACATTTAAGCCAAGCATGGCGTAACTTTATTAAGTAAACCCACTAATTGTTCTTATTTCTTGCAATAAAAGAGTTACATTGTTAAATGAATTAAGTATCAAGTATCTTATCTTTAGATGAATGGTTTATCTGCTTTATATTCCCCACAGTGTGGTTTTTAAGAAATGGATACATTTGTCTTTTGATGTCCATTCTTTTAACATGCTTAAGCTGCCCAGCGTGCGAGTGTGTGTGTGTTGGGGGTGGGGGGGGGAGGGGGGCGAGAGAGTGGGGCAGTGGGGCAGTGGAGTACTCTTTTAATAAGTCCAGTATTTTGTTTCTATTTCTTGCCAGGCAAAAAAAGTGAATGAATGCAAGGAATGTAGACAGATGAGTTGTCTGATAGAAATTATCCAGAAAAGATTCTACTTTAGAAAATGGTTACATATATTTTTGAAAGAGATACCGTTTGAAATAGATACAAAACAAAAATCCTAAAATGTATGTAATAGCAGAGAGACATTGACCAGCCAGAAATGTGTCTTATTTCAGAATTCCAGATTAAATGAGTATGTGTTTTTTTTCTTATTTCTCCAAGAAACATATGTTGTGGGTACGTATTAGAAGTATCTTGGTAACATGCTTCTAATGAGTACTCTGAATAAACGTTTTAATGGTGAAACCAAAAAAGAAGTGTTTTTTGCATGAAAAAAGTACCCTGTCCAGAGCTATGAATTATTTAAAGAACAGTTATTCATCAGATGTCCACTTATTTATGTGCAGTTTTGCTCATATGAGACAAAGTCACACTACATCCATCGTCTGTCTTTCCACTCTTTCATAATTAAATATATCTCCAAGACCAGTTGGGTAGTTTTATCAAATCGTGTATATAGCGGGGCTACAGACTAGCGGTTGCGAATAAAACCTCGGCTGGGCATAAAGAAAATTTCATGTGGTTGCCTAGTTGGCGACGATAAATTCCCTTCAAAGGGGAGGCATCAAACGTCTTTATTGATAAGTGTGATTTACATCGCGTTGAAGTCTAGATGATTCTGTAAACCCGTAACCAAGTTTTAGTGATGTTTGGTGTTCTCTGTGATTTGTGATGGTTTATATATCTCGAGTTAAAAACAAATTTCTTTCATGATGAAGCAGTATTTTGCTTCCTTCCTGCCACTAATGAAAATGTGGCGATATCTAACTGGCATTTCGAAATTCTGAAAACAAAAGAATGCCGGACGAATTCAAATGCCCTTGAATGTCGAACATGCTTATATTTGGCCTTGTCCTAGGCATAGCCAGTTTTATATTTATGAGAGCTTTACAAAACTTGCAAACACCTAAGACAGGCATGAATTCTAGGATGGGTACAAAAACTGGATTGACTGATTTTATTTACATTGATTTTATTTGCCCTTGAATGTGTAAAAACTCATTTTTGATTTTGTTCCAGGAATATTGCCTTTTTCTTTTATTCAGATCAGCATAAAATTTGCAGAATTTGGACAGGCATAAAATATTAGACAAGTTAAAAAATAGTAGAACTAAAAATCATCCTAGATTTGCTTGCCTTTGAGTGCTTTAAAAGCCTTTATTTTGACCTTCTCCTGAGCACTGCTCATTTATTTGGAGGCAGACCATGATGAGAATTGCAGGTCACTTTGACAGGCATGACATCTTAGACAAGTTTGAAATTTGGACTATTCTTCTCAGATTTACTTGACCTTAAATAATAAAAAGTCCATATAAGACATATTCCGGTCACAGTCTATTTGTTATTCCCTGACCGAATAGGTTTGGGGCAAATAGCAGTCAGCCTGGTGTGCATCCGTCCGTTCGAAGACATAACCTTGTGATCACAGTAACTCCAACACCCTTTTGAAATAAATTGGCAGAATTGGCAGAATTGTACGCGAGGTTGAGAAGGCATACCACAACTCTAGGTCCAACAGTTTAAGTTGTAATCACCCCTGATAGTATTTGTAATAGAAACTATGTGCTCGTGATGACTCAAACACCCTTTCAGATACATTGAAGAGACAAAGCAGGATTGTACACGAGGTTGAGAATATGTGTTGCATACAAAAACCACGAATCTGGGTGCCCTGGTTTTGAGTTATCTCCCCTGGCAGAATTGAATGATAGAAAAGTTGTGATCATAACTGCAAATTCCTTCCAGATATATAAATTGTACTTGGTAAGATTGTACACAAGGTTGAGAAGGCGTGCCGCGTACAAAAACCACAACTCTAGGTGCCATAGTCTTAGTGATCTCCCCTTACAGTCTTTGGTAATGGAAACACTTGGATCGCTGTAATTACAACACCCTTTCCAATATATCGATGACACTTGGTAGAATTTTACACCAAGGCGTGTCATTTTCAAAAACTGCAAGTCTAGTTGCTTTAATTTTTAGTTATTTTCCCTGGCAGTATTTGGTAATAGGTGCATCGGTTCAAAATTTAGCCAGAATGGACCATTTGGAGCTGCCTACCAGTGTTACTTATTATACACCCCCCACCCCGCAAACTTTGTTTGTGGTGGGGTATACTGTTTTTACGCTGTTCACCCATCAGTGTGTCTGTCCGTGTGTCCATCCGCGACACTTTGGTTTTTTCCTAATATCTTGAAAACGCAGCGATGGATATTCATCAATTTCTGCAGACACATTGATATCAATAAGATGTACCTACACAACAGAAAGTAAGGATTAAGGGCCAGTTCACTTGGAGTTATTGTCCTTTGTCAAATTTCTTAATGCAGTAAAAAGTTTGTGTGCACGCTATCTCTTTAACTAATGGCTGGAATTTGTCCAAATTAGCATAGATACATCATCAGGCTAGAGAAAGATGTGAATAGATTTTGGTGACCTTGACCTTATTTTCAAGGTCACTACATTATAAATACTCAAAAAGTGGGACTTATGTGCACTCTATCTCATGAATCAATAGATGAAAGTTGACCAAACTAGCACAGATACATCATTGGGATTGGGGAAAGAAGTGATTAGATTTTGGTGACGTTTATCTCGTTTCCAAGGTCACACCGGCACTTTGAATCTCAAATTTTGATAGAAAAAAGCTTGTGTGTGCACTATATCTTGAACCAATGGCTGGAATTTTAACAAACTAGCACAAATACATCGTTCTGCATGGGAAAGAAGTGATTAGATTTTTGTGACCTTGACGTCATTTTCAAGGTCACTACATTATAACATTGACCGCATTTTCAAGGTCACTACATTATAAAAACTATAAAATGAGCCTTGTGTGCACCTATCTCATGAATCAATAGATGGAACTTGTTCAAACTAGCACAGATACTTCATTGGGACTGGGGAAAGAAGTGATTAGATTTGGGTGACCTGGACCTCATTTCCAAGGTCACACTGACACTTTGAAACTAAAATTTTGATAGAAAAAAGCTTATGTGCACGCTGTCTCTTGAACCAATGGCTGGTATTTGACCAAACTAGCACAGATACATCAACTGGAGGGCGGGGGGGGGTGGGGGCGGGGCGGGGGGAAGAAGTGATTAGATTTTACTGACTTTTACCTCGTTTTCAAAGTCATTACTCTCATTTTCAAAGTCATTACAATGTCTCTACAGTAACATGGCCATAGTTGTTGAATGGGACATCATACCACAAAACATTGGTTCTCATTATGCTACTTTGGTGAACTACAAATCTTACATATCAATGCCATCCATTTTGAAGAATAAGTTGTCTTAAGTTGTTTTGTTTTTTTTACTTGCCATTACTGTGTGGAGCTCGGAGGTACCTTGGGGGTCATTGGGTACAGATGTGTGGCCCAACATTTCGAAACCCACCCCATTTATATACCTGGGCTCTGACAATTGGGACCCATTACCGTTCAAAATTGCCACCTATATACATATACAAGTATGGGATACAGAATAGCTTTAAGGGAAGAATAATCGGCCTATTTAGATTGATTCTAGGACCCAAAAGCTTACTTACAAAGAGAATTTCAAGGAAATAGAGTAATTTTAAGGCTATAGATATGCTTCAACTACAAAAAGCGAGCCATTCATATACCAAACACTGAAAAAATAGGGTCATTCATATACTTTCAGAGGTGAAGATAGTGGGCTATTTGGGCCACTCTGTCGTATTACACCTTATATAGGGAGTTACGCCCTTGAGGTGCGTTGGGAGCGGTATCTAATAAGCATTGGTCATTGACACTTTTTTCATTAAACCGGTATTTGATCTTCTGGGCATGCTGGACTCAGATGACCGATGATTGCCATTTTGGGCAATGTTTTTAATTAGGCCTACTGGTTTATTATTTTTTCTTGTTAGAAATATACTAATAACTACACATACATGCACTAAACAGGTTGAATCGATAACTGGATAAGTTATCTTGCAAATACTGACCAAAATTATGCAATTTGTAATCCATGGCTAAAATTTGTAAAACCGCATTTTAGCCACAAATAGGTTTTATAGATTTAGCTCACTACTGTTCATTCTTATTATTTAACACAATATATTTTAAAATGAAGCCTCAAATGGATGGATTAGCAGACACGTTTAAGAGCTCTAGAGTATTCTCGAGATATATATATTTATGCCCCCGCCATTTTCAATGGGGGGCATATAGTATCACCGCTGTCCGTACGTACGTCCGTCCCGTCCCGTCCGCCCCGTACGTAACACTTTTGGTTTCCGTGCGATATCTTTTGAAAGAATTGGTGTATTGGATTGAAATTTTATACACACGTATATAATCATAAAATGTAGGCCAAGTTCGATTTAGGGTAAAATCCACCAATTATTTTGGGAGTTATGGCCCTTTTTAACTTTAAAAGATTTTCAACTTTGAAAAATGGTTTCCGTGCGATATCTTTTGAAAGGATTGGTGTATTGGATTGTAATTTTGAACACAGGTATATAATCATAAAATGTAGGTCAAGTTCGATTTAGAGTAAAATCTGTCTATTATTTTGGGAGTTATGGCCCTTTTTCAACGTTGAAAAGTGGTTTCCGTTCCATAATTTTTTAAAAGATTAGTGTATTGGATTCGTATTTTATACACAAACATATAATTATAGGTCAATTTCGATTTAGGGTAAAATCCACCAATTATTTTTGGAGTTACGGCCCTTTAACAATGTTGAAAAATAGTTGAAAATGGTTTCCGTTCGATATTTTTTGAAAAAAATAGTGTATTGGATTCAAATTTTATACACAGGTATATTTTCATAAAATGTAGGTCAAATACGATTTAGGGTAAAATCCACCAATTATTTTTGGAGTTATGGCCCTTTTTCACCTTTGAAAAATGGTTTCCGTTCCATAACATTTGAAAAGATTAGTGAATTGGATTCATATTTTATACACAGGTATATAATCATAAAATGTAGGTCAAGTTTGATTTAGGGTAACATCCACCAATTTTTTTGGAGTTACGGCCCTTTATCAATGTTGTAAAATAGTTGAAAAACGGTTTCGTTCGATATCTATTGAAAAGATTAGTGTATTGGATTCAAATTTTATACACAGGTATGTCATCATAAAATGTATGACAAGTTGGAATTAGGGTAAAATCCACCAATTATTTTTGGAGTTATGGCTTTTTTTCAACTTTGAAAAATGGTTTCCGTTCCATAACTTTTGAAAGATCAGTAAATTGGATTCATATTTTATACACAAGCATATAATTATAAAATATAGGTGAAGGTTGGGGTAAAATCCACCAACTATTTTGGAGTTACGACCCTTTATCAATATTGAAAAATAATTGAAAAATGGTTTCCATTCGATATCTTTTGAAAAGATTAGTGTATTGGATTCAAATGTTATACACAGATATATAATCATAAAATGTATGTCAAGTTGGTTTTAGGGTAAAATCCACCAATTATTTTTGGAGTTATGGCCCTTTTTCAGCTTTGAAAAATGGTTTCCCTTCCATAACTTTTGAAAAGATTAGTGAATTGGATTCATATTTTATACACAAGCATATAATTATAAAATATAGGTCAGTTTTGATTAAGAGTAAAATCCACCAATTATATTTGGAGTTACAGCCCTTTTTCAACGTTGAAAAATAGTTTCAGTTTGATATCTTTTGAAAAGATTAGTGTATTGAATTCAAATTTAACACACATGTATATAATCATAAAATAGAGGTCAGGTTCAAAGTAGGGTAAAATCAACCCATTATTATAGGAGTTATGGCCCTTTTTCACCTTCAAAATATGTTTTCCTTCCGATATTTTTGTTTTTAAAAAAGATTGATTTGTCCCTTTTTTCAACTTCTTTTTTTTTTTTTTTTTTTTTTTTTGCAAAATACCTGCGTGTGGTTGAGGATGGCCCTGGGCGGGGACCTACTGACACATTTCTAGTCATACTGACACATTTCTAGTTTTAATTATAGTTTCTTCACAAAAACATATGTTGGTACTTATTAGACGGCCACTCGGTCATTTATAGGGCACTTTTAATGAATACCCACAATACATGACAGCGGCGGAGTATTATTGTTCACGTTGGTTGCCGGTGCGTCTGTCCGTCTCTTCGGCCGCCCGTCTGTCGTACCTCCGTCCGTCCGTATTTCTGTTTCCGGACGAGAACTTGAGTAAATTTCAATGAATTTCCACCAAACTTGGTATTTGCATGGAACGAACTTTCAGGGGAAATAAAGAAGCAAACACAATCGCCGCATTTATATATCGCCCAAATAGAAACAAACCACCAAAATATTATAATGCTGGCACAAGAATATGACAGCTCTTACACACTAGGATACGCAGAGAATGCAATTCTCTTAATTCGCATCATTTTTCGAAAAAAAAATTATGTATAGTTGCTCTCCCAATCTGTTTCTGTTGCGGTTTCAGAGTCCTTATCACGTTTTCTTTATTTGTCCTAGATATATCTGCATTAGAAATACTTACCTATTGAATAGTTTTCAAACCCACAGCACAAGATAACTACTATTGGAAAAGAAACTGCTTCATTTAATGAGAATGAGATCCTGTTTTTAAAAGTTCAAGACTATATAACTAAATCAAGAAGATTCTTCTGATTTATAATGCATGCTATTCTACATCTGAGCAATTACATGATTATACACGGGAAGATTACATGTACTTGAGAAACGGTCAAAACTCTATATTTCCATAAATGCATTATCTGTACTCTAGTCTTTAAACAGACATTTAGATGAAATCGAAATAATAACTAGTTCTCTGTCGTATAGTATGTATACTTACCACTGCCTACTTACACAAGGATACATCTGCATTGCCCATTTAATTTAACAAGTATGGCAACTACCAGACAGAAAAAAAACTAAGTTTTTAAATATTCATGGTTGTATTAGGATCTGATTTTGTCAGTTCTTGAGCTCATTTATTTACTTTGTTATACTTAACTATAGGTACTGCCCTCCTTCATGATTGTTTCGACTTTGATTACTATTTTTCTCACATTCTCGCCAACCCAAATGTTACTTAAGCATATGATAGTCCAGAAGACCTGTATACATGAGGTTTTTTTTTTCGCTGTTTATTTCCTTGCCCGATTTCCCTCTTTTAACAGGGTAATGAATTATTGCAGAACACTTAATATCTGCAGCAAAATATTTGGCGGCTTAACGGGGACAACTTACTTGTGAAATTTAATTTTGTTGCAGTCATGCTTTCATATGTAAAATACTTACATATGTACACCGCACTAGAGACATTTATAAAAAAGAATTTTGATGGAGTTTGATCATGTCGGTTTTGGCTTGAAAGCAAAGAGCTTAAATAATGTGACCGCCAAATGTGAGTGTATTATTTTTTATCACTGTATTCCAATTTTGACGAAAAGCAAACACATATATCACAGGCCATGTTTCATACCTGTCATCTTATCAATGAATATGCCGAGACTGATACATTTTACACATGTCACAATAACATGTGAAAATCGTGGCTTTATCGGTCAGTTAGAAATTCATTAGCCTGGCCCCGAGGCTATCAATATTATTCGTTCTCAATTCAGCTGAGAATGAAACTCGTCCTGCTAATAAATCGTAAATTACTAACAATTCCAAATTCTTTCTTGCTAAACATAGCTGAGCATGGAAATTTTTCTGCTACTGAATATGAAAATGCCGACTATTGTTGGAATTTTCATATTTATTAGTAGAGAAAATTTCGTGCTCAGCTGAGTTGAGCATGAAAAATGTTTTATATCCTCGTTCCCTGCTTACTTATTGAATCGCCGTCTTATTTTTCTCATTTATGCACACTAGAACATCGAATGATGATCTGAACTATGATGGTATGTCAAGTGATGGTTCTACAACGCACCTAGTACATGGAGCTGGTGAGTACACACTTTAACTAGTACTAAAGGATTATTTGAAACAAACAAAAGAGAAACTCGCCCCAAGCAACAACATGTTTACACACTAATTCAGTCGCCTTTCGTTATCAAAAACTCCATGGGATCAGAATTTATGGTTTGAGATAAAAGGAGTTGCATTACGAAAACACGCCTATTCAGATACAGTCGAACCTCGTTATCTCGGACTCGCTTATTTCGAATTACCGCTTATCTCAAAGTGAAAATCTGGTCCCTGTTTTAACATGAAACTATGACAACAGGTGACAAATAATGTGGAAAAGAGGAGAAATTGCTCCTAAGGAGCAATTTCTCCTCTTTTCCACATTATTTTATATATATACTTCTAACTTCAGGAGTCAAATTACATATCCATTTGTTAAATATGGTTGTTCAATTTATTGTTTTCCTCACTCTCTCATCTCTGATATGTCGAGGTACGGATATCTCGAAGTGTTTCAGTGAGTCCCTTGGAATTCGAGATAACGAGAGTCGACTGTATATTGAAAATTTTACCACCAAAAAAAGGAAAAGTTTCAGATAAAAATTTCTGATATTTTTCTTATTCATGCTCAAAACAAAGATTGTGGGTACTTGTTAGAACCGCCTTGACGAGGCGGTTCTAACGAGTACCCACAATCTATGTTTTTGAGCAGAAATAAGAAAAATAATGTATACCCCTGTAAACCCCAGTTTTACTGTATAAAAGTGGGGTTGAGGGGGGGTCAAAATTATATAGGTGTGTTTTCGTGATGGAATTAAAAAAAAACAAAAACTATAAAAACTAAACTAGTATGGTCCTTTGATTTTAACATTCGTTTCAGTTATCAGTGTTTGAGATAACGAGAGTCAGTTGTACGTTATATGACAAATAAGTATGAAAACATGAAAGCAAACATATATGTAAACATAGTTAGCACAGTTAGCCGACGCACCAAAAGAAGGAGAGATAAGGAAAAATAATCACAAAACAAACGTAACATATGAAACTACAGACGCACGAAAAAAGGAAAAACCACAAAGCCATATCGACAGTAAAATATGTTAACCTTTACGAAATACCTAGCAATGTCTCTAAAATAGAACGACGGGTAGGGGGCCAAACGTATATCACATGAACAGAAAAAAAGGCAGCTTTTTGGGTCGCACTCTTGCTTCCAGTCTTCAGCATTGCCTAGATAGGCGCGTTGTGTAAGAACTATAAATAGTCTAACTTCCGTAGCTCGAACATCTTTGGGACCATAACAACTTTCTGCTAACCTCTACCAGAACGAGGCTACAACATGCTCTCCGTTAACGACCGAGAAGTTCCGAATTATTTTACTATGTGATGTAGTATTTCAATTGGTCTATTCCTATAGAGTTGTACAGCAGATACGCATACATTGCATTCCGCGAATACCGAGGCACCTTTTTTTGATTTGAATCTATGTATATCTAATGGTACAGTTTCCACCAAAATTTATGATAAACGGGGACGATTTTGATTTTGATATAGTCAATTCCCCTTTTCTGGACGGCGATGTCCCCCGGCGTACCTCAAATGGGGTATACATATCTCAACTTATTAGATTCGCCAGAGCTTCTTCAAATCTTAGTGACTTTAACTACCGTAATAAAGCCCTTACTGCCAAACTTTTTAGGCATGGCTATCGTTATTTTAAACTTCGTAAGGTGTTTTCGAAATTTCATCGCAGACACAGTGCCTTGGTAGAAAAATATATAGTCAGTCTGAAAACACTTCTACAACAAGGTATATCGGAACCAGAATTTTACGGTGACTTAGTGTACAGATTTAGAATTATTGTAGGAAAATCTAACTTTTCGGAGCAATTCAGAAAACTTATTAACCGTTATAAAAGAATTTGCTATAGCCTGGATATTATGCGGCAGACTGCATGCCTAGTTGTCAATCCAATAATTGTTGATGGCTATGCTTCACTCTTTAATTGCACGACGGCGGTTCGGGCCTCAGACTCAATGACGACCTCTTCGTAAAACTTTAACCAGTGGGTTGGGGCTTGACGATATGTCTTTGGCTTGGCCCGCCGTGGTTCAGCTATTGGTTTTCATTTACTCTGGCATACAATAGAATTTGCCATGAGTACTCGTTTTTTGTTTATTATAGTGATTAATTTGATTTTTATGTTTTCGCTTTGATGCATTGACTGAGTTGGAAGCCTTTATGCGAACCGATTTTTTTATGTATTTCTGTATAAAGAGTAGCATCGGGACCCAGGGTGAAGTTGGCTAGCTGTAAAAGTGCTTTAAACCCCCAGTGGTTTACTCTACTGACTGTACTAAGGCGTGGTCCCGGTGTTAGTCTTACTAATGGTTTATTCTACGAGGGGATTTGTTTTATGTCTTACCTAGTATCATTTTGTTCTTGTGTTTTCAGTCCTTTTAGCATTGCGATTACCTCGCTTGGGGAAGGGAGAGCTAATCTTAGTCTTTTTCGTACGTTTTTTCGATTTGTGCTTGTTTGGGTTTGTCAGTTTCCTCTTCCTCTTGGGGTCTGGGAAGGGCTGCGGTTTGTGATTGTGGCACTCCCTGGACTTTTCTCTTACCTTTTCTTTGCACGTTTCTGTGGAGGCCCAGATGATATTTAACATTCTAAGTATACATAATCTTGTGTATTCAGGTTAATATCATAAAAAAGAAAACACAAATGCTCAAAACAGAAAGCAGAAATTTTAGTTTCTCATGCGCATATGCAAACATGAAGCCATGCGTGACACTTCGGCTGTTTTCCACAAGGGAGAGTATCCTGTTTTCCTGTCTGACATCAATTTTTAAATTTTGTATGCAAATTGCATTTCAAATAAACTGCTACCGTTTTTATAGCATCTATTAGAAGGTAAATAGAAATGGATTAACACCAAAAATGTTCGATTTTTCGCCCAGTATGACCACTACGATAAACTTGGAAGAAAACATTTTATGACACCCTTTTGAATTACACATTTTAAATTTACCAGGCATCTTTCAGGCGTTGGTGCTTATCTTTTTTCCTATAAAAATATTAATATAGAACAGTGTATTGTACGTACGTAAGTGTGAAAAAATGCATTTTGTGGGAATCGCCGCGCATTTCTTCATCTCCATAATTTCAAAACCTATACTCGATAAGAATGTACGAAGACCAAACATAACAAGTGACGTAATTTCCGCAAACAAAAAAATGTTCGTCAGAATTCTATAAAATACACACCGTTTTACAAAACGCGACAGGAAGTTTTACCAAGAGAATTTATATTCAGACATCTGCTGTACAATTTAATTTATCGCGAATTGGGTGTATTTTACCTGTAAGTATACACCTGTGTACTGTACGCTTCCTAGAACTTGCAGTTGCTTGGCAAAACTGTAAACCAGTATCGCGCAAAATGCATGCATCTTTCCAAAATGCAACTTGTTTCGAACTGTTATACAGCGGTTTTATATGAACCAATATCTAAGCTTTATATATACCAAAACTCAGCCGTATAGCTGTCAGATTGCAGGGTTACGTTTTATTTATTTATTTATTTATTTTTTTTTTTTTTTTTTTTTATTTTATTTTTTATTTTTTTATTTTTTTTTTTTTTTGAAAGATACAGGAATTGAGAAACCCGACTAGATGTAACCTACAGTCATTGGTATAATTATTTGCAACTATACAGTTCTACAGTATAATTATTTACTACTTCGTGACGCTACCATTCAAAATAAATGCACTTTTATTTTATTTGTTTATTGAATGGTCAGGTAAACTGACCGACTCGACAGGGCCTTAATGATGTTGACTGGACCGTGAAACTCCAAACCAACCAACCAACCAAAGTTATTCATTTATTTATTTATTTATTTATTTTCATTTATTCGTTGTTTTTGTTTTGTTTCTGTTTTGTTGTTGTTGTTGTTGTTGTTGTTGTTTTTGTTTTTTTTTAAAGAAAGAAAGGCCTGCACATTACCTCGCAGAATTAAAGTTTCCGAAAAGTACACAAGGTTAAAGCTAAAAGAAACACGCTATGTGCAAATAAATCTAATGATGTTTGTCCTTTAAGTAATGGAGCTGTCACTATTTAATGCAAGTATAAATACTCAATATCTAAGACTTCTACTGACGTTAATGATGACGTCGCCAAAAAGTCGTCATAACAATGTTACTTTCAAGGTGGTTCCTCTGTTGCAGTTCTTCTTTGTTTGTGCGTCTGTGATTTCATATGTTGTGCTTGTTTTGTCTTTATGTGATCCTAATATTTCCTTCTTTTGGTTTCTCAGGAAGGCTGTACTTCGTGATCGTGGCATTTCCTAAGTATCTTCATTTATATTTTTGTTTTTAGTACAAGGCTGCACGACTGATAATTTTTACAGACATATTCTTTAGACATTATGTTTATTGCTATTATCAAGTTGCACACACTGTAACCTTTGTAATTCTGACGTAGGATTTGTTACAAAAATCGATAAATACATTCATGTAAATGACGACGTTACGTCGTCACAAAGTGGCAAATAATAATGGCCACCGGCTGTAGGTAAGGGGACAACATTGTAACATGTACAAAAAGTAAGATATCATAGCAAATATTGTTATGAATATGTGATAACGGTAATTGGGCAAAAACGTGTCTTCGGGAATATGCTGAAAGAAAAGGCCCATATCAGCCTGCTCATCCGCGCAGTGTGATCAGGACATTCACTGTCCGCGAACAGAATTATTGAATACTACAAAATGTATTAATGGACAGCAAAGGCCCGAATTTTACTTTTCACATGCGTAGGATGATCTGAATCTGCGCATTTTGCGCATGTTTGAAGACACCTTTTCGCTTGACATCACCCACTTTATACTTACAATGTACGAGTTACTGCCAGTACCATCCTGAATGTGTTGAGTCTTTGATTTCTGTATCTCTTCTACAGGAGGAACGGCGGGTTCATCATTGGCTCCTGTCGGTAAGTGCACGAATAGAGCATCTCAGTATATGACTAAAGGTAGAGTGAACAAGGGCAGGGTGACTTCTAATTGCATATATGGTATATGCATGTTAAACAGTGCTGCATGGAAGTTCCACCCCGTGCAGGAGACGATTTTTACTTATCTTAAGATCGCTGTTAATTAAACTGTTCATCTTACTTTGTTTAAATATTAACCCATTCAGTCCTGCAGACAGAACCAGATACCTGTGCAAACAGAGTAGATTGTAGTTAGAAGTTTTATAGTAAGCCGTCTCATCAGGATCTTCACTGTTTGCCATTCTGTTTTGATTTTTGACTGACATCCCTATTTACAACAATGGACACGTCCAAATTCAGTGATGGAAACGTCCATTTCATAAACTCAGGTTGAAAAGGGTTAACATTATGTTGTCAGTGTGCAGAGACAGGGAAAGGTCACTAAATCAATGGAAATAGGTACAATTTTAAGGGAAACTCTATCAAAATTGAATGTGCATCGTGACTGAAACTGATTCTACACTAAAAGAAATTCGTTTCCCTTGTGAGCAAATTCTTTCCTTTCAGAATAGACCATTTCTTTCAGAAAGGGTTTTGTGTTCAGGAAAGCAAACAGAAAGTCACAAAAATTCACCCCAACCCCGACCCCTCCCCCCCCCCCCCCCCCCCACACACACACACACCCAACCACTTGTAAAATTGTTGAAAATCTACCAAGTGTGCCCAGTCCCCAGAAATTATACCAAAGTTTGCCATGGCAAGTCCAGTCCCCAGAAATTATACTAAAGTTTGCCATGGCAAGTCCAGTCCCCAGAAATTATTCCAAAGTTTGCCATGGCAAGTCCAGTCCCCAGAAATTATACCAAAGTTTGCCATGGCAAGTCCAGTCCCCAGAAATTATACGAAAGTTTGCCATGGCAAGTCCATTCCCCAGAAATTATACCAAAGTTTGCCATGGCAACTCCATTCCCCAGAAATTATACCAAACTTGGGTATAATTTCTAGGGACTGGACACACTTTTATTTGTCAACATAATGTACCTGTTAGTGGTATGAATAATAGAAAGAAACGTGGGAAATAATCTTTATAAATTGAAAATATAAAAAAGTTGTCATTGGAAACAAAGAACACACACAGGAACGAAGATCGGAGACTCGGTTTTATTGTCTCTTCATATGCAGCAGTGTGATTTGCGAGGCTGTATAAGCCGCCTAGCACCGGCTTTAGCGGTATTCAAAGTTACCAGAATGGGCTTAATGATCCCACAGAAAATAAAATATAACCTGCATTATTATAAAGTAAATAAGTGATACAATCAGATCCGCATAAATTTCTTAACACCAAAGGGAACGACAGGCAAATACAATCAAACAGTCACAAAAATAACATATGACAAGCAGAGCTGGCAGCCCTTTCCTAAAAAGGTGCCCACCCTATTACATAATCTTAATTGATTATATCTATATCTTTAATGTGCATAATTAAAAGAAAAAAAAAACGTTTGTAAGTGAAACACTATATAATATTTAACAAAAGTACCACAATGTAAGTACTGTCTTAGAATGGTCACTAATAAATTACTGGGGCTTGGGGAAGGCGTGGGGGGGGGGGGGGGATAGGAGGGGCTTAAGCTAGCTTTACGTGATCCTAATCCTCGCCGGCTGCTTAATTGTGTTTGTCTATCTTTCCCTTCGGTGTTAGGGGCTTGATGTGGATCTGACTGTATCAGTTCCTGAGTTCACTTATTAACGTTTAATGGTTCCATGCTACGTGTACAGGCCAGCCAAATTGATTATTGCTTTGACCTTTAAATTTTAATATTCATAAATATATGTTTAACCTGTCTATGCCGAATGGACTCTTCTATCTTCATTCTTTGGACTGGTCCATTTGAAATATAAAGGGTGTCTGGTTAGTTTGTATTATTACTATGTTTTATAGAAATTCCTGTATTTTAATGCAAACAGTGTAGACCCTGATCAGACGCAGCGTTCTTCGGCGTCTGATCTGCGTCTATACTGTTTGCCTGGGTCCCTAGGCTTAAATGGTTTAACAGGGGTTATCTGTATAGGTTAGCAAATAACTTTTCACGCTGAACGCTAACATTTCTGACTGTCATGCCTAAATGTACCGTGGACCTGGATAACTTGATTTCTATCAAGTCTGTTCATGATCAGCAATGCGTCCTTTTTTGGTCCATTAAAAATTCGAATGGAGTTTTGAACAAACTAAACTCTAGAAGTTTACGTTCCTCAAGTCTGTCTAGGTGTGATTTTTCCACGCTTTACTTTACACTACCTCATAATCTTATAAAAGAAAAAAAAAATGATTAAATTGATTGGACATTTAATAGGGAAGGTTACCTTACATGTAACGGAAGAAATGCTTTTTTTCACTTCCAAAAAGCATAAAAATGATACAGTATGGTCATATCAAAAAGTGATGAAGCTCTCTCTTTTCTACTTGGCAATATTTATATAAGATTTGGTACCAAACTATTTAGACAAATTTTGGGTATTCCGATGGTTACGAATTGCGCACCGCTTGTAGATGAGTTGTTCTTGTTCTGTTATGAAAGTGACTTCATGAGGTCTCTTTCTTAAGAAAAGCAATCTGAAGCTTTCAGCCTGACGTCTAGACATTTGGACGATTTATTTAATATTGATAATAAATACTTCGATGGTTTGATTAGTCAAATTTGTCCTTCCGAGCTTCAGTTAAATAAAGCAAATTCATTTGAAACTGAATCCCGTTTTGGATTTGCATTTGTCTATTTTAGATGGGTTTATTTCATGTATAATTGATGATAAACGCGATGATTTTGATTTTGAGATTGTAACTTTGAAAAATCCTTACTTGGATGGGGATGTTCCTGGTCGAACATCCTACGGTGTTTATATCTCGCAACTTATTCTGTTCACCAGAGTGTCTAGTCATGTCTGTGATGTTTCTGACTTCATCACTCAAAATAAATTATTAACTGTTAAACTTCTAAATAAATTATCGGTACCATAAACTCCGCAAAGCCTTTTCTATATTTTATAGACGTCATTTCGATATAGTTTCAAAATTCATTGTTGGACTTAATTCGCTTCTGCAACAAGGCCTATCGGAGCCTGAATTTTATGTTGACTTAGTATATAAATTCAGAAAAATATATGCTTGCAATGATTTTAGCACTCAATTTCGTAAAATTTTTCTTCGATGTATAAAGATTGGGTACAACATAAATGTAATACGGCAGACTGCATGCATGGTAGTTAACTCAATCACGGTTAATTGCTTTGCTTCCCTTTTTGGTTGCACGCCGGCGGGTCGGGCCTCAGACTCTATGACGGCTCCGGCCTAAAGACTTTTAAATAAGTCGGTTGGTGCCTGATGCTCTGGCTCTGGTCGGGCCTACTAGAGTCCTACTGTTTTTTTTTGTTTTTTTGTTTTTGCTTCAGCATTTCAGTTATTGCTTGCTGTAGAGTCCTCATCGTTGTTTCACCTCTGGATGCGTTTGATTTTTATGTTCTCCGAGATGTTGCACTGATGAGTTAGGAACCCTTTACGCAGACTGAACAACTGTCTTGTATATACCATTGTATATTGCATTGCAGAACTAAGGGGGTTGGGTTATGGCCACGTAAAATAGGTTTTTAAGAAACCCTCCCCCTCCCACCACCAACCCCCTCCTCTAGCAATATTTTCACTGACCGTTCCAAGGCAGTGCTTCTGCTGTGGTTTACTATATCTGTCATTGTATGTCTTTGCATGTGAAATTTTTATTTTTGGACAGCCGTCTGACCATTTTTTTTGGTAAGAAACTGTCCGTTTGGCTTTCTGTTTAAAGTGGTTTGATTGTGGTGCCGTTACTTTAAGTGCGTCCTTCTTTCCCTTTGGTGTCTTGGTACGGAAGGTGTTAAGTTATTGTATCGATTCCTGACCATTGCTTTCCTTTCTATTAATGATATTAAATGTAAAAAGTTAAAGCGCAGCTTAATTTTGCCTCTCTATTTCCAAGCCTGTGTGAGGCTCAGGTATTACTTTATAAACATTAAAAAAACGGTAAGAGAAAAGCCCAGGGTGTGCCACAATCACAAACCGCAGCCCTTCCCAGCATCAAGAGGAAGAGGAAACCGACAAATCCAAACAAGCACAAATCGATCAAACATACGAAAAACAC
Source organism: Anodontia alba (assembly GCA_964016985.1). Classification (NCBI taxonomy): domain Eukaryota; kingdom Metazoa; phylum Mollusca; class Bivalvia; order Lucinida; family Lucinidae; genus Anodontia; species Anodontia alba. The sequence continues at coordinate 91,017,701 of OZ024830.1, read as the reverse complement.
TAAGATTAGCTCTCTTTTGAACCCAGTGGAATCAAAAGGTCAAGAGGAATCAACAACAAGAGTCAAATGGAATCAACAACATATTAACATGACTATTCATTCATACTACTGTGTATGACGATACGACATTATATAAATATCTGAGCCACAGAGCCGCAAAAATATGCCTCCCTAACATACATGGAATGTGAAGGTCAAGGTCAGTCTACATAGTCTTGCAATTTTACAGCACCTTCGCTTCGATGAGCTTTCTGGCTGATCCGAAGCTTTACTGTTTACCCATGCCCTGAAGACAGTTTTCAGTATGGTACTGCTAAGTTATTTTATACCGTAGTCATTCTTTATATTGGGACATCTCAACAGTTGAGCGATAGATTCTAAACTGACGCTTGAGAGTAACGAAATCTCACAATTATGAAGAAAGCTGAAATCTTAGTTAGAGTAGGTCTCCAGTGACTCTCGTTTTGCAAAAATCGTGGAAGGGCTGGATGATGACAAAGGACAAGAAATAAAAATTATACTATAGTGAAGCATGGGGAGACATTTTAGGGCCGCCACACGGCACTAACACCGGCTGTAGTGAAAATAATTAGATTCTAAAAGGGATAATCATTGAGAGCAATGATAAAATATCAGGTGTCCACGTTTTCTGGGCCAGACTAGCTGGTTTTGGCCGTTAAGGTCTCATCAGTAACCATACATTTTCAAAAACCCCGATATGGACTCAAGTCCATTTTATTACCTATGGTCAAGCCTAAAATTGCTGGATGAGTGACAAAAATGTATACTCTGATACACTGCTGCGCTCTGCGGCGTCCGATCTGAATATACATTGTTTGTATAGGCCGGTTTGTGCAAATACTTTAGGGTTATAACGATATTTATGTTGTCTCATCTCCAATCCTCTTGTTTTCAGAGGTAAACGAGCTTGGTTTTGTGTAACCTGGATAAACATGAAGACAAGGAAATCGAGATTTTTTGTGACAAAGCGCTTTTGTAAAGAGTGCTTGTGTAACAGATCGCTATACAATCGTTGAAAATCTACAGTTCCGAAGTACATAGAGGGGTTAACAACTTCGAAAGAGAAACATATGAGCCACATCGTTAGAAAACGTACCTTAGTTTATGTGCGCCCAGCGAAGATTCAGATCAGCCTGCGCATTCGCGCAGTCAGATCAGAACCTTTACTGAGCGCATTTTGGATAGCCAAGGCTGCAAAGTTTCTTCATGCGAAGAAAGAAGACTCTGATTGGACTGCGCTGATGCGCAGGCCGATTTGAGCCTTCGTTGGGTGCGCATGCCCGACAGACGTTTTCTGACGGACCATATTCCAAATGTTTGGATTGTACATAAGTATATGTGATTTGTTAGCAATATTTATACCTTACTATCCTTATCTGTTTCTTTTTACAATCTATTTGCTGTTTAATAATTTCAAAATACCCTGATAAAATATGTTTGGGCAAATTGTTAGACTATATATGATCATGTGACAGCTTATTTCTTCCTCGAAGGTTGAAATATGCGAAATACTGGAGCAAATACTTTTGTTCAACTGTACTTGTAGTAATAAGAATACTATAGAGGGTAGCCGGGAGATGCTATTTCCGGCAGATGATTTTATTTTAGCAATTTAAGCCTAGAACTTTAATGCAGATGCTCTGTCTTCTACTTATATAATGATTTGCTTGTTCACATGTATGTTATCATAAAGAGAAATAAAATTCTTTTAAACCAAAACTTTTTAGTTATATTTGGAGTTTCCACAGATGGGTCACAACACGAAACAGACACCTCCCTTGAAGGAACCGGTCAAAGACTCAACCAAACGAAACTACAACACAGAGCAGCACTATTTCGAAGATGAATCACAACAGAAACACTGCCCCTGAATACTCAACAGCAAAGCCTTTGAGGCTTAAATCTGGCTCTACTGATACCCATCCCTCGCTGCAACCCGGACACAGCTTCAACTGCAAGCATTCAATCTGCCTGCAAAGGGGCCTCCAAATCATCAGCGGACGAGAACATAAAAGAAATTGCAAAAATCAACTTCCCAAAACAATGAATGGGCTATAGTCACTCTCAATGACGCATGTTCTCTTGAAATTAATCTAGGATGATATTGGTTTTACAGCAAAGTTATCGTTACATACATCTACTGCGAAGGCCTGAACTTATCACTAAATAAGTAGTATTTACTTTTTTTTCATATTTGATAATATGGTTGACATTTCTATATCTAATGGAGTTTCAAACCATTAGGAAATGTAAAGAAAATTAAAGATGTAATTGATTTGAGTATTTTACTTTTATGCCAGCATGTGCACGGTCAGTTATAAGAGGTATATCTTTTATGAAATGTACATACCAAGCAAATGTTACATATATATAAATTATGGACTTATCAGATGTATTGATGTCGGACAGATGTGTCTGCATTTTCCATTTGGTTTTATTTCCGTGTGTTCCACCTCACGACACCTGACACTATCTGTCCAGGTTTGTTTGCTCTTCCATTTGGTATCAATGGTCCGTGATTGTGGCTATTGCTGAATATCGTCTATACTATTATGCATTTGATTATGTAAGATTTAGGTACCTATTTGCAAATCTGAAACAACATTTTAACTGTTTATTGAGCATTTCACATTTTAGTTGAATTGAAGGATTTCGGTTTAATGTATGACTATTTAGTTTCCGGCTTTCAGAGCTTATTATATTAGTATTTAATCGGATATCCAAGTGATTCAGCTGCAGTAGTCTGTGTTTTGGGCTAATTAAAAATATAAATGGAAATATCAAGAAAAGGCCACAATCACGAAGTACAGCCTTCTCGAGGCATTGAAAGACGAAGCGATTAGGAACAATAGCAAGACACAACGGCAGAGTTGCAATCTACATGGTTTGTAGAATGTTTTTCAGACCATTATGAAAACAAGCCTATTCAAATATATTGAAAATTTTACCTCCAAAAATTATAACTATTGTTATTTCAAACCCAAATAGGCCCCGAGCTTATTACAAAAAGGTAAGAGAAAAGTCCAGGGAGTGCCACGATCACAAACCGCAGCCCTTCCCAGACACCAAGAGGAAGAGGAAAACGACAAATCGAACAAACGTACGAAAAAGCACTAAGATTAGCTCTCTTTTCCTCAAGCAAGGTAATTGCAATGCTAAAAGGACTGAAAAACACATGAACAAAATGACAAAAGGTAAGACATAACAAACAAACTACAAAGAGTAAGACTAACACCGGGACCACCGCCTTAGAACGGTCAGTAGAGTAAACCACCTTTTCATGCTCTACTCAGCTGAGCACGAAATTTGTTTTGCTTATATATACATTGTATCTTGAAATAACGACACGTTATTAAGACTTCTTTTATGCTTAACTCAGCTGAGCAAGGTCAGCTGAGTTGAGGAGGATGAGTTTAGTAAGCTCAGCTGAGGTCAGCTGGAAACAAATTAATTGTTGGTATCTTTTATTTTTTTATGACCAAGTGAAATTTCATGCTCAGTTGAGTTGAACATACAAAACAATTTATAGCCTTGGATCCTGTTTGGTCCCTTTAAAAGTAAATAGGTGAACAGGAACCGATGCAGTCAGAATCACATCAAAGGAGAAAGATAGACACTTACAATTATACAGTCACAAAAGCACAGACGGTGAGCAGAATCAGCTGCCCCTTCCCCAAAAGGTGAAAACTCTGCCACCTGAACTTAAGAGATATCGTAAACGTATATAATCGTTAAAAGAGAAAGAAAACATTCATAAACGGTACACGACAGAGCATACAAAAAGAACCACAAAGGAAGTATCGTCTTGGAACGTTCAGTAACAATTACTCGGTGGGGTGAGGGTGTGCTTAAGGCGACTTTATGGGCGCCAAACCCTCGTCTGCAGCTTCATTTGTGGTATAATTTTATTTGTTCGGTCAGCATGGAGGCTCTCAAGCAACCTCACTGGAACACTAGAGCAAAAGACAACCACCAGTTGAACCCCAGCGGATCGAGAAACAGACATCACCTTCCGGTCTAGATCACCTAAATGAATAGATGTTAAGTCGGGGCCACCATAGGGTCTGAACCCTGATCTGCCTGCGTGCAACCAAAGAGGTCAGCAAAGCTGTCAACCTTGACTGAGTTAAGAGCTAAGTATGCATGCAGACTGATTTATAATATTTATGTTGCAACCCTTTTGTTCGTAACATTTGACAATTTTACTAAACTGATAAGAAAGTCCCATCTATTTTTCTTAACTTGTATACTAAGTCACCACAAAAATCAGAATTGGAGTTTGAGTTAATGATAGTCCACTGTATATGTCATCAACATACAATTTGTATCAATGGCCGTAACTAAGGAATATTGCATCACATGCCATAGATGTTACACGCAAAGCATCAACATCCAAAGATGAATAACTCCAGTTAATTTGGTGAAACACATTCGATGTGTAAAGATAAGGCCCGGACATAAATTATGCACCAAGAGCTATCAGTTTAGAAATATTGCATGACATAATGTGGTTAAATACTCCTATTAATTTCTGCATAGGCTACAATGCTAAGAGTTCAAAAGTCTCTCACCTGCTACAGTTCCTTTGTTCCGAATCAGATCCAGGTTTTAGTGGGATGTGATCGCCACTTGAGCCAACAATAGATCGTAGGATTGTCATGTCCTCTTCGCCTCTTTGAAAACACATGACATTGTCCGCCTTATGGCATCCCAAAACTTCCTCCTATTCAAGGTCACAAACTGGAATGATTGACCGACTCTTTGTAGCACTCCACCCAGCCAAATAGTTCCCTACAGAACTCTCTACTATCTGGATTTTTTCTCCTCCAGGTCAGAGATGAATAGAACAACGCAGTCTTTTTTTTCCTTACGCTGTATACAACATCTACTCCATAGGCTCTAGTTTTAGACAGGACTACTTTTAGGGTACCAAAACAGTGTGATGTCCATACTAGTCTGGTTCCACATGAATTGTGTATTTTGCATTTGACACATCATCAAGATGACCATAATTGGCATATTTCCATTTACCCATTTATGCCTAGCGCACCATAAAACTACAGACGCCACACAGAATGCGGAAATTCTGGTATTTGATACAAGCAGTGTAGATTATACTGCTTGTATCAAATACCAGAATTTCTGTAAAATATGGTAATAATAAAAAACTAACCAGACACCCCATCTATAGAAAAATGGATAGATCTAAAGATTAAATGTAGAATATTCCACTCGGCATACATTACGAAAACACGCCTATCTAAATAGAAAATTTCACCTCAATAAAATGAAAATTTTCAGATAAGAAACTCTGATATTTTTCATATTTCTGCTCAAAACATAGATTGTGGGTACTCGTTAGAACCGCCTCGGCGAGGCGGTTCTAACGAGTACCCACAATCTATGTTTTTGAGCAGAAATAAGAAAAATAATGTATACCCCTGTAAACCCCAGTTTTACTATATAAAAGTGGGGTTTAAGGGGGTCAAAATTATATAGGCATGTTTTCGTGATGAATGGATTACTGAAGATCATTTCCCGACCAATGTATAATGATTCAGCTGAAGACAATAAGTTTGGCAGATAAGGCTAGGACATAGAATCATTAACAACGGCATACGTGTTAAGATATATGAGCAGCAAAGTTAGAACACATGTATTCGGACATGATCAATTTCAAACATGACAAAATGAAAAAACAAAGAATGAAGACAGATTCCATTCTTAGGCTGCATAATATTTCTGACAGACAGCGAACGGAAAAAGGATGTTAACCGTATATTCCAACTTTTTTTCAAAGCACAGTTTTATTGTTATCACGAAGAGGTTATAATATTTATATTAAGTCTCATAAGCGATTCTCATATAATATCATTGTTGAAAAGTACTTCTTTTCATCTTTTCATAGTCTCTCCTATTATTGATTGAAAACTCTTCTTGAAATGCGTCGAAACGAATTCTGTTAAAACCATAGTATAAACATGACCAGAAAAGGCCCTACTTCTTCAGATGTTTCGCGTAATAGTTTAGAAACTCAACCCATTTATGCCTAGTGGAATTTTCTACCTTAACTCTTTGCTATATAAGGGGTGTCTGATTAGTTATTATTATTATGTTTTGTTGAAGCTCTTGAACTTAATGCAAACAGTGTAGACTCTGATCAGACGTCGCGTTCTGCGGCGTCTGATCTGGGTCTACACTGCTTGTCAATGTCCCGCTAGGCTTAAATGGGTTAAAAAGTTTGATCGATCGATTGATCGTTAAACTTTCCGATCATGTGTTTTTCATGCCCAAAATCTTCTCAGGACCTCTGTTGCTTCAGCATAAGTCAGTTTTCTATATGACACGTTTCTAACATTTGTTCTGGTATAACATATATTACATTTTCTTTGCTTCAGTTGCGGAAAGTAGAAACAAGAACTAAGAAATGGCTGTACCTATTCTGTATCTGTTTTGTATTTTCTGCTGTATAGAATTGAGAATTGCGTATGCTTGTAACTGTAAGTATGATTTATTTATGGGATATGGGTACAATTTCAAAGGAGGTAAATTTGTCAAAACTGTTGAGGCAATTCAAAAGAGTACCAAACACATATACCTCTATAAAGAAGCAGATAAAATACATGGTTGCAATCTGAAGACTACCAAGTGTATGACTGCTTATAGGGGTATGCGCGATAATTAAATCGAATGCGGTATTTATGGTATGCATAGGCAGCACTACAGTCGGCAAAATTCAACCCTTTCGTAGAAGCGGCCGGGTGGCCGAGTGGTTAACGCTCTCGACTTTTGATCACCAAGTCCTCGATTCGAATACTACTAGAGGCGGAATTCACCTGATGACTGTACGGCGCGTCATTGCAGAGAGCTTTTCATTATCACCCAGTCATCGTCTCAATATTACTTAAATAGTGTTTGAAGGGGGGGAACACCACTCAGTCATCATCATCAGCAACCCTTTCGCTGTTGACCGTTGCAAAATAGTATTTGTTACTGTCCATAGTCGTTTGAATATCGGGCTCTTTTGAAGCGTCATTTCATATGACTAAACAGGTTACTGGGATAACTGGAACTAGCTATTTTGTCTACTCTATGTTATGTCGAACCTCAATAGCACGAACACCGATGGCTTATTCGAACTCGTTTTTTAGTCCCTACGAAATTCTTCCGATAGCTCAAGAAAACAAATATTTTGGGAAATCGTCTTACTTTATCATGAAATTATATGTTGTATGTAATCATTAGGGTCGCCTCAACGGGGTGATTCTAATGACAACATACATTTGCTGTGTAGAAGATCGAAAAGATCTCTAAATTATCCCCTTTTGCTTCCTAACCTCGCGCCATGATTTATCTCAGTGGCTCGAACTACCCTTATCTAGAACAAATTTTCATGGTCCTTAAGATATTCGAGCTTTTGAAGTTCGACTGTTTGTCTTTTGTCTCCATACGAGTCTCAACGTTAGCATTACGAAAACATGTCTATTCAAATATGTTGAAAAATTTCACCCCCAAAAACTGAAAATTTCTCAGATAAAACGTCTGATATTCTTTAGGTATCTGCTCAAAACATAGAGTACTCGTTAGAACCGCATCGGCGAGGCGGTTCTAACGAGTACCCACAATCTATGTTTTTTAGCAAAATAAGAAAAATAATGTATACCCCTGTAAACCCCTGTTTTACTATATAAAAGTGAAGTCTTAGGGAGTCAGAATTATATAGATATGTTTTCGTGATGGAAAACGGACCTTTTGACATGTGCGCCCAATGAAGACTCAATTCAGCTGGCGCGTTCGAACAGTCGGTTCAGTCTTAAGTGTCCGCATGAAAAAAAATTGCATTTTTGGTTATCCAAAACACACCCAGTGAAGATTCGGATACGCAGTCTGATCTGGATTTTCGTTGGGCGCATATGTCCGAAGGTACGTTTTCTGACGTTGTCGCTCATGTTTCGTATAAGCATCGTCCTCTATCTTTATTATCATTAAGTTGATACGAAAATATGGAAGATGTTTGCAACTTCAGTTCAGTTGGTTCTAAAAGTCATGCAAAATCTGAGTTTTTTCTAAGCAGACATTCTTTAAATTTACCACTTACAAACCGCAGGATATATTTGTATTCGTTGATACATTCTGATTCAATTACATTGGAAATTGTTCAAGAATGAAACTTACCAAACTTGACCTTCTTTTTAACGCATTATTGTATACCAAATTTTTTTTGTCAAATATTAGGAACACTTCAATGAGCCTACACTATTAAAATACTTCAAATCGTGAATTGTATGATGGTCTTTGAAAAAAAAAACCGTAAGGCCGTAAAAATGAAGATATCGCAGGAGTATTCATTGATTCCAATGGTTACATGTTTTGAATCTAAAATAATCAAAATAATTTTAAGAGTAAATAGTTCGATAGCGTCTTTAAATGTCTGAATTATTTGTTATGCTGTTGAGTTAAAACTATTGATACATTTATTTTATCTAAAACTTACAAAGTAAATAAGTGAACTCAGGAACTGAAACACCCAGGTCCAGATCAAGTACAAGTAGCCGAGATAAACATTTGCAAGCTTTCGTATGATTGTGTTTTGTGTTAATTTAGTCTACAGTCGAACCTCAATAGCAAGAACACCGATGGCTCGTTTACTATGGCTAATTCGAACTCGGTTTTGAGTCCCTATGAAATTCTTCTGATAGCTCAAGAAAACTAATATTTGATGAAATTTCTTATTTTATCATGAAATTATTGTCTGTTGTGTGCACTCATTAGAATTGCATCATCGAATCAATTCTAATAAGTACACTCAAATACTATTGTTGTGTAGAAAATCGAAAAAAAAAACAGATCCTTAAATTATCACTATTTGCTTCCTGAACTGGCACCATGATTAACCCTCAGTGGCTCGTACAACCCATGTCTCGAACAATTTTCTATGATCCCAAAGATGTTCGAGCTGTTGAAGTTCGGCTGTATTTCTTTTGTTGCATGCTTACACTAACATCTTATAAGTACCGATTCATTATTTCAAACATAATTCTGAGAGCATATTTCTAACCTAAAAATCAAATAGCTTTTGATATTCCCCGCTCCCGATGGCCTGCTTGAGACTGTTTGGGTGAACAAGTTAATTTTGTTAGCAATTAGTATGATTAATTCTGCTTAATTCTGGCTGTTTTGTAAATCTAAATATTCCAGGTTTTATCAAAAACGAAATCACAAACAAATGTTACGTTTAACAATCCTACTTCCGGTATGAACACAATTAACACATCTCTAGTATATGCATAAATAGACGTATGTTACTCAAACATAAATAGATAAAAAGAAAACAATTAATTTAAAATCAATTCACATAAAAAGGTGACGACGTAAAAAAAAGAGATGTTTAGTATTTTTAAGGAGTAATTCACGTCAGCTAAATCCTTCGTCTGATACTGCTTAGGCTACATGCGATTTCAAACTCGATATCAAATTAAGCGACTTTCAACGTCATAAAATATATAATTGAAGATACCCAGGGAATGCCACAATCACAAAGCACAGTCTACCAGAGGCGCCAAAAGAAGGAGATCTGAGGAAGACGAATGACCAAATAACTGCAACATACGAACCCACCGACGCACAAACAAAGAAACCCTAAAGCTATATTTAAGCCCCGCCCCTTTCCCACCAGCAGTTTTACTGCTGATCGCTCCGTATTGATTCAGTCCTTTTTCCTTTTTTTTTTGGTCGATTTTAACCCAAAGTATACTAGCTGAAGATTGTTGTCCACGTGATTATCATTGATCAATAAAGACAAACAGCGAAATCCAGGCAACGGTTATTTATAGCCTTGCTAACGTCAGAGTGCTGTGTAAATAGGATTTTCTGTAAAACCTAGCCTGAGGTTAGTGCCGGGACATTGGAAAACCCTGCAGACCCAGATCATACACCGCAATCAGGGCTGCACTGATCAGGGTCTGCACTGTTTGTTTTAATTACAGGAAGTTAAGGGGTAAAAGAAACAGTCTCAACTCCCCGTTCAGGACAATTTTCCCACATCACGAAAACATGCCTATATAATTTTGAACCCCTGTAAACCGGGGGTTTACAGGGGTATACATTATTTTTCTTATTTTTGTTCAAAACATAGATTGTGGTACTCGTTAGAACCGCCTCACCGAGGCGGTTCTAACGAGTACACACAATCTATGTTTTGAGCAATATTTGTAAAATATCAGAGTTTTTTTTATCTGACAATTTTCAGTTTTTGGAGGTGAAATTTTCTATATATTTGAACAGGCGTGTTTTCTTAATGCAGTCTTCACAAGTAAACAATCGACTCACCAGTGCTGTCAGTGCTTTAATTATTAGAGAGTGCGGCCTTTCCTGGGAATCTCAATATGTTTTTTTTTTTCTTTTTGTCCATAAAGAAAGTTTCTTCGCGCAATAATAAAAGTAGATTTATCTCATTTAGCGCATTCTTATATCTTGATCAATCGAGGTGCCAGGCACGAGACGTGTATGCTGCCCTTCAAAGTACGTTACTGCCATAGGAAGAGTCTGAAAGAAACCGAGATTCTGATTACGTTAATTAATGCATTCGATAAAAAAAAAGGTAAGAGAAAAGTCCAGGGAGTGCCACAATCACAAACCGCAGCCCTTCCCAGACACCAAGAGGAAGAGGGCACCGACAAATACAAACAAGCACAAATCGAACAAACGTACGAAAAGCACTAAGATTAGCTCCCCCTTCCCTAAGCGAGGTAATCACAATACTAAAAGGACTGAAAAACACAAGAACAAAATGACACAAGGTAAGACATAAAACAAACCGACGTTTCGAAGGGCGACCTGTGTAGATCTTTTAGAAATGTACTACATTTAAACAGTTAAACGTCACGAAAATACGCGTATATAGTTTTGACGCCCCCCCCCCCCCCCCCCCTAAAACCCCACTTTTATACAGTAAAACTGCAGTTTAAAGGGGTATATATTAATTTTCCTATTTCCGCTAAAAAACATAGATTGTAGGTACTCGTTAGAACCGCATCGACGAGGCGGTTCTAACGAGTACAACAATCTATGTTTTGAACAGAAATATGAAAACTATCAGATTTTATATCCGAAAGTTTTCATTTTTTGGTGGTAAAATTCTCAATATATTTAAATAGGTGTGTCTCGTAATGTAAAATTGTTTTTGTTATGATGTCTTGTAAATCGATTTCATAAAGTTAGGTTACTGTGGTCTTTTGTGGGTTTCACTTTATTTTCAAGATTAATTGTTTCAGTCCGTACAAGAACTTACAATACACGACAGGGTTAACTTCAGTTGATGTGTAATAATATAAAAATGTAAAACGTTGCCTTTGGAAACAAAGAACACACAAAAGAACGAAAATTGGAGACTCGGTTTTATTAAGTCTCTTCACATGCAGCATTGTAGTTTGCGAGGCTGCATACGCCCCCCTAGTACCGACTCAAGCGATATTCGATTTTCAAAGTAACCAGAAAGGGGTTCAATGATCTCAAAGGAAACAAAACTATGATCAGCACTATGGTGTAGTACGAAAAAGGTAATAAGTCTACGCATTACGAAAACATGCCTATTTAAATATACTATAAAATTTACCACCAAAACTGAAAATTTTCAGATAAACAATTCTGATATGTTTCATATTTCTGCTCAAAACATAGATTGTGGGTACACGTTAGCGGTTCTAACGAGTACCCACAATCCATGTTTTTGAGCAGAAATAATAAAAAAAAAAAAAAAATATATACCCCTGTTAACCCCAGTTCTACTATATAAAAGTGGGGTTTAAGGGGGTCAACATTATATAGCCATATTTTCGTGATGATCTTTAACAAATATTTTCTTGACACATTTTATAGTAAGGGTTATACTATCGACACTGAAAGTATTTTTCTCACTTCTTATGCCATTTCTGACAAGGGAAACAGCTTTTGTCGCTTCCTGTTTGGTTATTCTGCCCACTAAGACCTCTCTTAAAATGTGTCTCCCAATACGTCATTATATTTTCTGTCTTTGGAACCATTCAGCCCTTTTGAATGTATTAAAACAGAATTCAGCTCAACGCGGGACCAGACGGCATATACAGCGTCACACAGACCACTGCAGTAATACTATTTCTTTGACGATTTCTTTGGAAAGCTGTGACATTGTTGCTGCGTTATTGCTGAGTCTTCTTCAAAGTAGTTTGTGTCAAATGCCGAGTTTTGCTAGAGCATCTAGCTAGGCCAGTGGCTTTAATAATTAGAATAAACGTTTGATTTAAACCGTGTAAACAGGCAACAAAAATGTTTGCTTTTATCGCAGTCAATCTGAATTGATATTCAAATACAACATTGGCTTGAAACACTTCTGCAGGGAAATCTATCGGAACAGGAATTAATATATAAATTTACAGGAATTGTTGATAATAATGATTTTTGGAACGATATAAAAGATTGTCAATTGTAACAAAAAGATTTGTTTGTTTGTGTTGTTTTACGGCCCAGTCAACCCAGTGGGGTCATGTCGAGCGCGGTCAGTTTACCTAACCACACATTTACTGGGCAGGCTTAGTCCTCTAAGCGGTTAACCAGTATTGTGCACATTCTTTCGCCAGAAACTGACATAGATTATAACATGAATGCTATGTGCCAAACTGCATAGATGTTTTTTTCAATCTAATTATGATTGATAATTTTGATTCTTTTTTTAATTACACTACGGTAAAATTCATCGTGTAAAACTAGTGTCAGCTTCTCCATCAAGCCCATACCCCAACCACGAGTCCCATCGACACCCACACCACCACCACCGCTTTAACTGATTGTTTCTGTCTTTCGTTCCAAAGCAGTTCTTCTGTTGGATTGATGTATTGTTTTTGTATGTCGGTTATTGCAAATGTGCTGATGTGTCCTGTCATTGTTTATACTTCATTTCTTCTTCTCGGGAAGGATATGCTTTGTGATTGTGATCTTACGAGGGTGAGTCAATAAGTAACAAGCCTAACTTATTTCCGGTTGAGATCCACCTCTTCCTTTTCGATGTAATTGCCCTCTAGTGTGATGCACTTAGACCAACGATGTTCAAGTGCCATCAGCCCAGAACTGAAAAAGTCAGGGTCCTTTCCATTGAACCACTCCTCAAGTGCCGTCACGACTTCTTCATCAGACCGGAAATGAAGTCCACGGATATCCTTTTTCAGGTTTGGGAATAGAAAGAAGTCGCTAGGAGCTAGGTCAGGCGAATAGGCAGGATGTGGTATTAATTCATACCCGTTTCGCTCTACAGCATCCATTGCAACTTTGCAAGTGTGGACTCTCGCGTTGTCCTGTTGCAGCAAAACACCTTTAGAGAGTTTACCTCGGCGTTTTTCACAGATGGCGGTTCTCAGCTGGTCTAACAAATTTGCATAGTACACCCCAGTTTTTTGTACTTCTCTTGGGTAAAAAGTCCAACATAATAACGCCTTATGCGTCCCAAAAAATACTGTGGCCATCACCTTGCAGCAGATGGTTGCGTTTTGAACTTCTTTGGCATCGGGGACCCAGGCCCTACCCACTGACGACTCTGAGCTTTATTCTCTGGCTCATAATAATGAACCCAAGTCTCATCTACAGTCACCAGACGCGAAAGAAAATCATCTTTTGACCTAAAACGCTTCAACAAGGCGCTGCATACTGATGCTCTGGTTGCCATTTGCTCATCGCTAAGGGATTTGGGGACCCAACGGGCTGTTAGCTTGCGCATACCTAAACGATCATGTAAGATTGTTGAAACTCTACCATGTGAACTGCCTAATGCCTGCGCTATTTCTTCCACCTGAATTCGCCTATCAGAGTATACCAGATCCCGAACTTTCTTACACATTTCTTCGTTGGTGGCATCCAGTTGGCGTCCAGACCTGGCTTCATCTTCTAAAGACGTTCTACCGCGTTTGAATTCCCCTACCCAGAATTTAACCTGACCATCAGATGGTGCAGAAGACCCATAAACATCGGCTAACTCGCCGTATATTTCCTTGCCTGTTTTACCTTTTAAATACAAGTATCGAATTACAGCACGGTACTCAACTTTAGATGAAAAGCATGTCTTTGCATCACTAGCCATGTTTGACATTCACTATCTTATTAAAGAATGACTCGATACGTGTGCAATTTTGTACCCATGCATAAACCATATATTGAAACAAAGCATGAAAATCGTGACCGTCTCGGTCCATCGGAAATGGGATAGGCTGGTTATTTATTGACTCGCCCTCGTACCTTGGTAATTTCATTAGCCCATTCACGCCCATTCACGCCAAGCGTCCAGTAAAAGCGACCCTGGCAAACCGTGTAGACTCTGATCAGACACCGCAGAATACGGCGTCTGATGAGAGTCTACACTGTTTGCTTTCTGTATAGACATTTCTATAATGTATGATACTACTAAAAAAACAAACCCGACACCCCATAAATTTGAAATGAATCTGTCCAAAAGGGAGAGATAGAAGGGTTTTTTTACGCATAAATGGGTAAATTTTATATTTTTGTTATTTCAGCTCCATTCACCAACCTCCCAGGTACTATTACAATCGACCGTAGCACAGGTATTGGTGAAGTAATATATACAATAACAAACTCGAACGAGCCTGTCAATATTATTATGGCATCGTCATCGTCATACGTTGAACTCAATCCTGCAAATGACCGTAAGTATATACAAATGACCGTAAGGGTATGCAAACGACTATAACTATATGAAAATAACCGTCAGCATACGCAAATTATCATAAGTATATGCAAATAACGCAGATAATAGAAACTGTATGAAAATGCAATTTAAATGAATTCACTCCGTTTTAACAATTTGGCCCCTGGCCCTCATCAAAACAATTTAAATATACTGTATAAGACTACATTATTGAAGTCGCCTTTACTGTTCTCACGGAAATGAACCAACTGAACCGGACGTAACGTCAAACTGCATAGAGTTCACTTGGTTGTTTTGATCGATTACGGAGAAATAATTCACTGGTGTTCTAAGGCTTGCGCGTAAAAAACGAGTGAGCGAAGCGAACGAGTTTTTTTTTTACAAGCAAACCTTAGAACACGCGTGAATTATTTCTCCGTAATCGATTAAAACAACCAAATAAACTGTTTATTACATTTTCATCCATGATTTACTTTTGAATTTTTAAATTCGGCCGTAATGATTCCTACCAAAATAGTTCCAGTCAGTGCATGAATTTCAAGAGGCGTGGTTTAGTTTGAAAATCAGTTGCCATCTTGTTTTCACTTTAAAGCAAAACTCAACCTGTGCTTGAAACACAGACACGAAAATGTCACAAAAGTTGAACTGGATTATCAAGAAAATCATACTTTATATTTGTGTTGCAGGTCTTACCTCAAAAAACGCCAACTGGACGTGAAAATTGCAGTCTGATTTCCATGATTTTATCAAATTTTCCGCGAAACGTCAATTATTGTTATTGTTGTTACCAACTACGTCAGCAAGGTCTCCTAGCAATGATGACGTCAAAATGAAATAATTCACTCGGATAATTCACTGATAAATCTGTAAATCACTGCTGAAAATATAATAAATGAAAATAACCATAAGGATATGCGAATTACCATTTGTATATGCAAATAACCTTAACTATATGAAAATGACCGAAGGTATATCTAAATTACCGTAAGTATATGCAAATCATATATATACAATCAGTATACATTGTTCTCACATGTCGTCGCGCAAACAAAAAAAATCCTTCAAAATGGCGCCAGAACATCGCGCCAAATGTTGCCGTTTAACGTAAAATTAAATGAAGTCTTAAGAATGTGTGGCATTTCTACCAAACAAATCTCATGGATACAATATTTCAGATTTAAGGGGACTCAATACACTTAGCTGATTTTTCGCCATTTTGTGCAAGAGCGACAACTTCTGTAACTTCCTTGTAGCGTTTCTGCTAAACATTTACCTGTTTAAAATTGGTCACTCTAATAGGAAAGAATTTGCTCCCAGAACATGCAAACAAATTTGACAGTTGCCTATCCTGAAAAATATTCATTCCTCTAAATTTCCCATACTCCTTAAGGGAACCCTAGTAATTTTTTTTTTTTTTTTTTTTTTTGACATTATGAAAACGTCGTGTACCAGTTCAAAACGAAGACCTAATTCGTCCTTATTTGCAAGTAAAATGCTCCTTGAAACTGTAGGTGTTTGTACGTCCCCGAGAGTAGAAAGGAACGCTTTTCGGCATGCAGTAAAGCAAGGAGTCAGAAAATTGTCTCCCTTGACGGATATGACAGAATCTAATCACCTTTTAGTTAATGTGTGAATTTATTTCAGATGAAGTAAGAGTAAAGGAATGCCTTCCTCCGTCATTCGTGGCGGTGCCTAGATTTGAGGTAGTTGGACAGAGCGATTGTGTCAGTAGTCTATTGTTGTTGAGTTCTGCAGCGGTAAGATATAGCACATGTAGTTTTATTTTAGCAATGGTTATTACTTTTGTATGTAAATGCCAGAGAATCACTCATATAAACTGAATAGAGGCCAAACGGATTTATACTAAGCATCACGAAAAATAATCTATATAATATTGACCCCCTTAAACCCCACTTTTATATAGTAAAACTGGGGTTTACAGGGGTATACTTTATTTTGCTTATTTCTGCTCAAAAACATAGATTATGGGTACTCGTTAGAACCGCCTCGCCTCGCCTCGCCTCGCCGACGCGGTTCTAACGAGTACCCACAATCTATGTTTTGAGCAGAAATATGGAAAACATCAGAGTTTTTTTTTCTGAAATTTTTCAGTTTGGGGAGGTGAAATTTTCTATATATATATGAATAGGCGTGTTTTCGTAATGTTTACATGTTAATCGCGGGCTTTTACACATTAATAAATTCCGCAAAAGAAAAAAAAAATATTTCTTAAAATTCCTGATAGACACTGACTTGTCAGACGCTATTCACTTAAAACATCTTTACCTGGCCGAAAAAAGAAGATACTGATAAATAATAGATGCAAATTCTTCTCTCTGTAGGACTTGAGTCCAGACCTCAAGATTAAAGCTCGGCGACTCAGTTCACAACTGTAACTATTATATCATCCGGGCCCTATTATATGTACTAACCGCTTTTGGTAAAAGTCCTTGACTGTTATAACAAAATAAGGGAGTATATTAGTGAACATGAAAGTTACTTTCATCAGCTACCAGAGCAATATTTTTCAAGTGTCCGCCCGTTACACGATACTTGACAAGCAGTTGCTTTACAGGACGTTATCTGTTGTTATTCCCAAGATGTGAATAACAAGGCTCTGTATCATTACGAAAACACGCCTATTCAAATATACTGAAAAATTTACCACCAAAAAATGAAAATTTCAGATAAAAAACTGATGTGTTTCATATTTCTGCTCAAAACATAGATTGTGGGTACTCGTTAGAACCGCCTCGACGAGGCGGTTCTAACGAGTACCCACAATCTATTTTATGAGCAGAAATAAGAAAAATAATATATACCCTTGTAAACCCCAGTTTTACTATATAAAAGTGGGGTTTAAGGGGGTCAAGATTATATAGGCGTGTTTCCGTGATGATTTTTATTGCAAGCAAGGCTGATATGAGCACAATTCAATTTTGATATTGAGTGACAATAATATACAAGGGTCTATTGCCGAATGTTTTGTTGCACTACTTTGAGTTTGGCTGGCAGCCAAATTGCTTTTGGGCTTTTGTTGGAGACCAGGGAAAACCGAGGTTTTCCCTGGTCTCCAACAAAAGCCCAAAATTTTATCCGTCTTCAAGCAAACTTTCGGGTGGGGCTTTCGCAAAAAATAAGTTCCTCTTTTTTTTCTTTCATATTTTTATTGCTTCCGATATCTTTCTCTCTCTCTCTCTCATTTTTATAGTGTATCCAATCTCTCTCTCTCTCTCTCTCTCTCTCTCTCTCTCTCTCTCTCTCTCTCTCTCTCTCTCTCTCTCCTACTTTTTTTGTTAATTGTTTCTTTCATTTTTATCGTTCTTCCAATCTTTCTCTCCAGCTCACTCTGAGTAAGTCGTATATGTCAGCAATCACATGTATCAATCAAAATAAAACATATTCTTAAATAATGTATCCATCCGGTTATTTCTGGTCATATTTCGCCTATTTACATCCTTCCAGCCACCTTAATGTGTAGAATTAGTTGCAATGACGTACAGACGACTCTCGTTATCTCGAAGTCCAGGGGATTCTCTGAATATTTCGAGATATCCGCACCTCGACAAATCAAATTTGCAGAATTGAGAAGAAAATAAATCGAACAACAACGTTTCACAATTGAATGTGTAATTGGACTCCTGAAGTTAGAGATATATTGAAAATATCGTGGAATAAGGGAGAAATTGCTCCTGGGGAACAATTTCTCCTCTTTTCCACAATAGTTTGTTACCTGTTTCTAGATTTCCATGTTAAAACAGGGACCAAATTTTCACTTTGAGATAAGTTGTTATTCGACATTAGCGAAGTCGAGAAAACGAGGGTTGACTGTATTTTTTCAGAATGTTGCTGTACTTGTAAAGTTATTGTTCCATGGGCTGCTAGATTTCTTTTGGAAAAACAAGACAAGCTGCATTATGGGATATTTTAACCCTTCTCTTGCTGAACACGACATGCCCTGTCTTAGCAAACAGTGTAGATCCAGATCAGTTGGCTTCTTCAGAAGCCAACTGTTTGTCATTAAATATGTGATTTTCTATCAAAATAAGTAATCAAGTAATCTGATTGGCTGGAAATTAGAATCACCCAGGGAAACCCGATATCGGGATCTCGGAGGTTGCGAGATTTCGGAGGTAAACAAATGACGTCATCCAGCGACAGGGTATGTACTTATCCATTTTTGATAGCTTATATCTTAATCAGTCGATAAAACAGCTGAGTTGCTCGTTCTAGAGACATAATAATGAATATGTTAAAACAAATATTTCCTTTCTCAGCTACTTTGTGGTGGTGAAAACGGCATTTGAACCAAGATGATCTATTTTTCATCTCATTTTTTGCCTTTTCGACGGCTACCAGCCCGATCATGGTAAATGACATGTTGGTTTATTATTGCCCAAGGATGGACTTATCTTTTCTTAGACTGTCTTCAAAGTTGTTTCAGTTTATCAACAAAAAATAACGCCTCCGGATGAAATTTAAAGCAAGTACTTGCGAAATTTTGGATAACGGAATATTCGGAGGTATATTGACACATGATGCTGTGGATCTCGGAGGGACTGTTGCTGGATTTCGGAGGCACTGAAAATTGACGGAGTGAGTTCTGTCTAAAAAAGCAATATAAATTAAAACCCTAATCGCACAATAAGGTGCTAAGCCTGTGTGTCTCTTTTTGTAGCAATTTTAATAGGGTTTGATTGGTTTGAAGGAGTGTTTAATGTAACATAACGAAAACATGCCTATTCAAATATACAGAAAATTTCACCTCCAAAAACTGAAAGTTTTCAGATAAAAAAACTCTGATATTTTTCATATTTCTGCTCAACACATAGATTGTAGGTACTCGTTAGAACCGCCTCGGCTAGGCGGTTCTAACAAGTACCCACAATATATGTTTTGAGCAGAAATAAGAAAAATAATGTATACCCTATGTAAACCCCAGTTTTACAATATAAAAGTGGGGTTTAAGGGGGTCAAAATTATATAGGCATGTTTTCGTGATGAATAATATTACTAGAACCAATGCCATTACGTTTAAGAATTTATATGCAATAAAACAGCTTTTCGCTACAAAAATGATGTTCTGTATGTCAAACGTGATATTTTCCTACCTAAGTTTCGATTATGTTGATTTTGGAAACTCATAAGAACCGCAGCGCCGATGTGGTGCCAACGAGTGCCATCAGATCAGAAATAATAAACGTAACGTTACCACTGTAAATCTATGATATATCAATTATTTATAGCAATATCCCAACTCGGCACAATATTCACCAATATCAGTACAAAAACTCTATAATAAAGTTAACAACAGGTGCTTATTCGTCCATCGGGCTGACATTTTTATACCTATCACACGATGAGCTCTTTAAAAGTGTTTACAATCTGTTAAGAAGCATACCTCTGAGTCTCAGTCTATACCATACGGGCTTTCAGCTCCTCTGTTGTCTACAAATCTTTACGGATAGACCGCTTATCTAGGTTTTTAAGCAGCAGCCAAAAAAATTACATATTCCCCTGTAATCCCATTTTCCTAATATGTGAGATTTGCAAGGGGTCTTCACCGCATACATTTGCTAGCGTGATAAAATAATTATATGAGTTGTATCGAGTTGCATCGAGGAGACCTTTGTCATTTTCATTTGCTATCAATAGAAAACATTGCAGATTTTGTAACGTGTTCTTCCATACGCGCTGTGCGCGCGCGCATGCGTGCGTGCGTGCGTGTGTGTGTGTGTGTGTGTGTGTGTGGTGGTTGGGGATGGGGGTGGACAAATTTATTCAAAATCAAGCAGATGGGGGGCGGAGGGGGGAGGGGGGGGGGAGTTGGCGAACGTAGCCCCCATTGTGGACAAATTGTTTAAAAAATTAAGCAGATTTTCATCGAAAACACAGGTTACACCCCTAATTTTCAACTCTAAATCGACATTTTCTGAGCATTTGCACGCCTCCGTACGGTCACACCATACCCATTTCAAAACCCACGGGCCTGGGTTTTTAAGCCTAAATTAAATGTAAGTGAAAAATCCATGGAGTGCCTGAGCGACCAAACGATGAAACGAGACCTGTACCCCTTTCGGGCCAATTATTTGAAAATTCATGCAGGTTTGGCCATAAAATCACTTTACATTCCTTAATTTTGCATCCCCCATCGGCATTTTATTGGCATCTGTGTCCCCTATAAGAATAGCCAAGAATTCACACACTCGCCCCTTCCATTTCAAAAGTCTGTGTATAGGCCTGGAAACTCACCAAAGGCACAAAACGTTGTGATGAACAAATATGAAAACACGCAGAATGAAATTTTCATGTCTTAAAAATACAAACTTTTCAGAAAGAAAACTGTTAATTCTCGTATTATTATTTTTTTTTTTTTTCATCGAGGCGGTTCTAACGATAACCCGCAGCCTATGTTTTAGAGCAGAAACGACGTGGTTCTTAAGAGTACCACAATACATATTTTAGAGCAGAAACAAGAAAAAAAAAAAAAAAAAAAAAAAAAAAAAAAGATTTATAGCCTGCAATCCCCACTTTTTCTATGTGAAGTCGTGTTTGTTACCGGGGTTTTCATCACGAAGGCTGGTTATCTTGATGTTTTATCTTGATAAGTCTGTGGCACATTATTTCATTTATTCTTTGCCAGTCAGCATAAACGCTTTGTTCGCTTGCTACATGCCACTCCTGACGATTCAGGTAATCGTCTTCAATATATTAAACCAGGCAAGATCACGTTTCAGAAAAGATGTAGCCGTTTTAAGAAGAACACAAAATTTCCTTTCTTCCGATATCCCGATAACCAATATAAATCTGTCCTCCGACATCCCTGCATCATACCTCCGACATCCTGTTACCAATAAATATGACAACAACCCTAAAGAAATCTAAAAAATCTGCCACTTTAGTAATTTATTCACATCTGCTATTTCTTGTATAATTTATAGAAAGGTTCTAGATTATACAGACATACATACTCAATGAAAAAGCTTTACAGGATAAAAGCTATAAACAATTGAAAATGGAATCTGGGTGAAAAACATTGAAATTTCCTTTTCAAACGTGATTTTGGATAAATAGGAGGATACTTTATCTTGAAATGCCATTTTCATATATTAAACTATTAAACTGAGAAAATATAGGTTACGTTGCTTATCCTCTAGAAGCACTTTTTTGATCATTAAAAGAGGATAAGTACATACACTGTCGCTGGATGACATAATTTGTTTACCTCCGAAATCTCGCAACCTCCGATATCCCGATATCGGGTTTCCCTGGGTGAGAATGTGGCATCTTAAGTTATTCAGCAAGGAAAGGGTTAATGGCTATGCATTGATAGAACGATCAGGATGGCCTCATACTATTGCACAGCTTGGAAAGAGAAGCGTTTTTATGCAACACTGTGTCTTGTCTATTAGTGAAAACACTGACTAGGATGCTCGATAACCTAGGAGAGAACGATCATGTTTGCAAGAACACACTATCTGAGATTTTTTGTAGAAGCTTAATATCGAATAGCGGACGCACTGAGAAGCTCACGGGAGAAAGACATCATTTTTGATAACACAATATTTAAATTTAGTAGAAGATAGATATTGAACAGTGGCATACCGTCACGAAAACATGCCTATATAATTTTACCTCTTAAACTCCACTTTTATATAGTAAAACTGGTGTTTTACAAGGGTATACATTTGTTTTCTTATTTCTGCTCAAAAACATAGATTGTGGGTACTCATTAGAACCAACTCGCCGAGGCGGTTCTAACGGGTACTCACAATCTATGTTTTGAGCAGAAATATATTAAATATCAGATTTTTTTTTTATCTGAAAATTTTCAGTTTTTGGTGGTGAAATTTCCAATACATTTGAATAGGCGTGTTTTCGTAATGCCTGAGAAGCTCGTCGAGAGCGCAAACGAGGGCGACGGTATTTGTGATGATATAATGCCAGAATGTTGCAGACTCTAGACCAGCGAACAATGAACTCCCTGACCAGACCAAAAAGCTTCAACTTCTTAGAACTGAGTCTGATCAGGCCCTTTGAACTGCAACCTGTTTTATTTCATATGCGAACAGCGATGGTTCCATAGCGTGGAATCATCCTTACAGTCACAGACTTTTCCAATAATTAAGCTGCGACCGGGACACTCTAAGGAGACTTACTTAACTTTATAGTTCCAGCCGATTTGCACAGAAAAATGCATAAAACCATTTTCGTAGTTAAATTCAAAACATTCAAAATGCGTTCTGTTCGCAATGTTCTCTGATTTTGTGAAATTTACTAAGTACATGTATATCCAATCTCCTTAACACTTACCATGTTATGGGCAGATTCAGCAGACGACAAACTGATGATTTTCTAGGAAAAATAAGAAATATATTTCAAAATGTTGTCTGCTACGCCAAACTGATGATATTTTTTCTTATTTTCCTTAGACATTAAAATTTGCATTTCATGAAAATTGTCCTCTTAGTAGACAATTTGCATGAAATGTCATCCTATTTTCTTGGAAAAATAAGAAAAGTATTTCAAAATATCGTCTACTGAAATTTTTACCCAGCATGCAAAGTGTTAAGATAAATCCTCGGAATACTTCGTTTTTATCCTTATTCCAGGTGCCTCGGTTTACCATTCCATCTGATGTGCTCCTCGGCGAACCGATTCCATTAGGAATATTTATTGACGCCTTTAATGTGACACTCGCAAATGGGGACTGTGCGCAATTTCGTTGCGTTGTTGAGTGTACGAATGACCTATCCATTTTTCTCCAGTTCAATACAGGTAATTATGTGTTCTGATGCTGAATACGGCGGAAGTGATCATTTAAGGGTCTACCAGAGGGATCATGGTGAGAATAATTCATCATCAGAAACAGTTAGTGATGAAAATGGCATGCTATCCCTTATTCTTTTCTAATTCTTTATTCTATAGTCTTTCATAACTCCAAATTGGAGGGGTATACAGGTAAATGTTATTTGATGCGCAACGCATATAAAAGGACCCTTATGCAATTTGCGGGCAACGCAGGCCCTGATCAGCCTGCGCATTTGCGCAGGCTGATCTGGGCCTTCGTTGTCCGCTTGCAGAATCAGTGGCTACAGTAGTATATGTCGATGAACAGAAAATGCCCAGATTAGATTGCAGAGATGCGCACGTTGATTCCGTAAATTGCATAAAGGGCCTTTTTCGTGCGTTCCGCGTCATTAACAACAACTACTACAACAACAACTATTACTACAAATAACAATAATAATAACAGTAAAACTAAAAAAAAAAAAAAAAAAAAAAAAAAAAAAACTACTACTACTACTACTAAAAATAATAATAATACAAACAACAACAATGAGGGGCGGGCCACCGTAGCCTAGTGGATAGGAGAGTTGACTCTTAATCCATTAGGCTTATCACCGCTGTGGTTCGAGCCTCGCTCGGGTCATATGTGGGAAAGCTAAGTTCTGCTTACGGATGGTCAGGTGGTTTTTCCCTGGGTTCTCCGGTTTTCGCCCACCTTTGATGAACGATCGGCTCGATATAAGTGAAATATTCTTGAAAGGGCCGTAAAACCCAAATAAAAAAACAACGCATATACTGTATGCTGGTACTAATTATTGATAATCTTTTTTACTATTTCACTGCCACAGACGATAATAATAGACTTTTGCAAACAGCATGGATCCAGATGAGACGGCTCATAATGAGCCGTCTCATCTGGATCTACGCTGTTTGACATTTAGTCTTTCAACTTTACATATAAATTTTTTTCAACCGATAGTTTGTTAAAAAAATAAAACAGACGACAAATGTCGTCTGAAATTTGGCACCGAAAGAGTTAACAAAAACAAATTCTCCGCAACGTGAGAAAACGTACCTTCTGACATGTGCGCCCAACAAAGCCTCAAATCAGCCTGCGCATGCGCACAGTCTGATCAGAGTTCGATCTCCGCATGAAGAAACTTTGCATCCTTGGCTATCCAAATCGCGCCCATCGAAAATTCTGATCAAACTGCGCGAATGCTGAGCGCATATGTCTAAGGGTACTTTTTCTGACGTAGTGGGTCAAATTACTATGTGTCCAGCTTAGATTCTATCTCTGGTCAGACTCGGTCTGATCGGTTCTGCACTAGTCTCTGACGTAATGTTTGGACCTTAGAATTATAATGGATCAACTTTAGCTTAATACATCATTTCCTTTAACTATCAAAAGTAACATAGCATGGACATTAAGCTGATTTACCCCACCACACTCATTTTCTACTGACAGTTCCTCTAGCAGTTTTATTTGTGCGTCGGGGGTTTCATATGTTGCGTTTGGGTTGTCATTGTTTATTCCCATTCCCAACCTTCTTTTGGTGTCTGAGGAAGTCATTGTGGCATTTCCTAGGTATCTTCACTTATATTTTGGAGATTCAAATTCTAGCTGTCCAAGTTAATCAAACATTTGCCAAACTGAATTTAGTTATTCAAATACAAACGTGTTTTAACACATCACTAAAACATACCTATATAATGTTGACCCCCTTAAACCCCACTTTTATATAGTAAAACGGAGGTTTACAGGGTATAGATTATTTTTCTTATTTCTGTTCAAAAACATAGATTGTGGGTACTCGTTAGAACCGCCTCGTCGAGGCGGTTCTAACGAGCACCACACTCTATCTTTTGAGCAGAAATATGAAAAATATCAGAATTTTTTTTATCTGAAAATTTTCATTTTTTGGTGGTGAAAATTTCAATATATTTGAATATTTGAATAGGCGTGTTTTCGTAATGTGGATACCACAGAAGAAAGCGTCATAGGCGCATCTGCTTCTTATAATTTAACCAAAATATTTCCGCACAGATCCCGAGCAAACTGCGCGGATATTTTTCGATTTCTTCTTTAAGAAATATAGGGTACTTGGGTACAAGTATTCACAGAGTATACACAGCGAAGTGTTTGTGCTGACTGCGTGGATTTCCAGACTGATATTATATGAGTCCGGCCATATGAAGAGTCTTAATGAAACCGAGACTCTGATTTTCGTGCTTTTCATGTGTTCGGTGTTTCCAAGGACAACCTTTAGAGACTCGTTCGTAGAGGTTGATATATGATATATCGGTAACAATTTTATTTTCGCCTTATTCACGTGTTTGGAGGCACACATTCTCGCATTGTGACCAAGACGTTGTCTCAGGCAGATGCCTACAATGAGTGCAAGATCAGCTACCGTATTAATCCTTAGCATTGGGACAGACAGGTCTAAGCAAACAGTGTAGACCGCGATTAGACACAGCAGAACGCGGTGTCCGATCAGGGTATACGGCGGTTAGGGCCTCAGACTCAATGACGGCCTCTTCGTAGAACTTTAACCAGTGGGCTGGGCTTGACGATATGTCTTTGGCTTGGCCCGCCGTAGTTCAACTATTGGTTTTCATTTACTCTGGCATACAGTAGAGTTAGTCATGAGTATTCGTCTTTGTTTATTATAGTGACTAATTTGATTTTTATGTTTTCGCTTTGATGCATTGACTGAGTTGGGAGCCTTTATGCGAACCGAATTTTTATGTATTTCTGTATTAAGATTAGCATCGGGACCCAGGGTGAAGTTAGCTAGCTGTAAAAGTGCTTTAAAGACCCCCGGTGGTTTACTCTACTGACCGTTCTAAGGCGGTGGTCCCGGTGTTAGTCTTACTCTTTGTTGCTTTGTGGTTTATTCTACGAGGCGATTTGTTGTATGTCTAACCGTGTGTCATTTTGTTCTTGTGTTTTTCAGTCCTTTTAGTATTGCGATAACCTCGCTTGGGGGAGAGAGAGCTAATCTTAGTGCTTTTCGTACGTTTGTTCGATTTATGCTTGCTTGGATTTGTCGGTTTCCTCCTCCTCTTGGTGGCTGGGAAGGGCTGCGGTTTGTGATTGTGGCACTCCCTGGACTTTTCTCTTACCTTTTTTTATACACTGTTTACCACTTATCAGATAGTTTTTTACAAATAATAAAATAGAAAAAAAAACATTTTATGACAAGAATGGCAAGGATTTAAGGGTTTTTAGAAGAAATACGATACCGTTATTTTACTTCGCGTCATCCATCGTATATTTTTAACCCTTTCAGTCCTGCAGACTAAAACAGATCCCTTTGCAAACAGCGTAGATCCAGATGAGACGGCTTGTCACGAGCCGTCTCATCAGGATGTACAATGCTTGCCATTCTGTTTTTGATTTTTGACTGGCACTTCTATTTGCAACAGTGAACATGTCTAAATTCAAAACTGGAAGAGACCATTTCAGAAACTTAGGGATGAAAGGGTTAACCAACTTATGCCTCGATATTTGTAATGAGTTCATTTTTAGTGGTGGAAGAGGCCACACGCTTTTTACATAGGTTTATACAGACATTGCCTTACCTAATGATATAATTGTAAATCCTTCACGCGGACTGACCAAATGTCTTGTGTATATCACGGCAGAACTAAGGGCGAGAGTTGTGGCCACGTAAAATCGATTTAAGCGCCAACCCCACCCCCAACCCCACCCCAGTAAAATTTTTACTGAATGTTCCAAGGTGCTTCTGCTGTAGTTTACTATTTCTGTCATTGTATGTCTTTGCGTGTATGTCCTACTGATTTTTTTTTTTATTTTCGATAGCCATTTGGTCAAAATTTTTGGGAAAGAAACTGTCCTTTTGGCTGTCTCCTTGTAGTGTTTTGATTGTGGTGCTGATGCTTTAATTGCCTCCTTCTTTCCCTTTGATGTCTTGGACGGAAGGTGTTAGGTAATTGTATCGATTCCTGATCATTGCTCTCCTTTCTATTTTCATAGCGAACAATGTAAACTCTAATTATATACCGCTATTGTGTGTGTTAACGTGTGAAAATCCCTGCCCGGATTGTTCAAAATGCAATGTCTTATATAGCCTGGGCCAGAAAAATTGACACTTCAGCTCTTTCAATTTTGTGAGTGTGTTCCTTGCTCTCCGGGGTCATTCCCTTCAGACTCTATCTTCACTGCAGCTGTTGTTAGTGCCGTTTGGCGGCCGTACTTCACTATAGTGTAGTTTATATGTTCTGGTCGTTTGTCATCATTAAGCACATTCCGGGAGTTTCGAAAAGTTATCCGAGGGTCACTGAGGAGGACCAGCCGACCGAAACTAGCTAGTCTGACACACACACACACACACACACACACACACACACACACACACACATACACACACACAGAACTTGACACCTCAGCTGGTTATAATAAGTTATCTTCGTAGGCGGCGGTACGTCAAAGCGAGTCCAAATATACAGTATATGGTGTTATTATATTGTATGTTATCCTTTTAAGTGGCGGTACCCAAAGGTGGTTCAAGCATGCAGCGATGGTGTTAAATCTGTATGTTATCCTCTTTGGAGGCGGTACTCCAAAGGTAGTTCAAATATACAGCGATGGTGTTATCATATGATATGTTATCCTAAAGCGGCGGTATATCAAAGATAGTTCAGGGATACTGCGAAGGCGATATTATATTGCATGTTATATTATTAGGCAGCGGTACCCCAAAGGTTACTTAAATATTATTATATTGTAACTTATATTGCTATCTTCTTAGGCAGCGGTACGCGAAAGGTAACTCAAATGTTATCATATTGTATGTTATCTTCTTAGGTGGCGGTGCCCCAAAGCAAACTGAAATGTTATCATTTTATATGTTATCTTCTTAGCCGGCAGTACCCGAAATAGTTCAGATATATAGCGATGGTGTTATCATATTGTATGTTGTCTTCTTAGGCGGTGGTACCCCAAAGGTAGTTCAAATATACACCGACAGAATGTTGCAGTATGACTTTAGATACCATATTGAAATAACATGTGCCGATAGTGTGGATATGTCTTCTAGAAAATCACATACTGTAAGTGTGATTTTTTCCAAAATAACTACAACGATGTTATCACCATCAACAAAAACAACAACAACAACTACAACTACAACTGCAAAACCTATGACATCATCCACAACATATACGACGTTGCCAACAACTACGCCAGTACCCACCACCACGACAGTACCAAGGACTATAACTACGACAGTACAAACAGCAACAACACTAGCAAAGACTACTCCAATACCAAACACTACACCAGTACCAAAGACTATCAGTACGAGCGTACAAACAGTAACAACAGTACCAAAGACTACGCCAGTACCAAAAACTACTACAGGACCAAGGACTATCACTACTACAGTACAAATTGTAACAACGGCAGCAACAACTACACCAGCACCAAATTCTATGAAAATACCAACCACTACAACAGTATCAACCACTACATTATCAACGACAGTGTCAAGGACTGCGACAGTACCAACCACTATGACAATACCAACCACTAAGATAGTATCAATGACAATGACAGGGACTGCGACAGTACCAACACGATCAACATCTACGACTTTAGCCATACTTTCGACGGCTTCGCTCAGAATATCAAACAAAATACCAACATATACGCCAAAGCCAGCAATGATAAAAACAACAGTTACGAAAGTTCCAACACTCGGCTTTGCTACAATATCGACAATCAGCTCAACGTCAGTAACAACAGCAAAGCTATCTTCAACAGAGTCCACAACGCTTCCAGCATCTACTCTACCAAAGACAAACCTACCATGTTTGGTAAATGGAGGCATTGATATTTCCATCATCATAGCGATAGCGTTAGGGACAGGAGCAGGGATTGCACTGCTGGTTGTGCTGGTTGCATGTATCTTATACAGAAAAGTGTCTGGTAGAAGAAGTGTCCGTCCGTACCCAACTACGCAAGTATTTATTATTTGAGCGGTAACGTGAGAATACGTATTTTCTAACCATCACGAAAACATATATTACAATATATATATATATATATTTTTGACACCCTTAAAACCCACTTTTATATGGTAAAACTGGGTTTTACAGGGGTGCACATTGTTTTTCTTATTTCTGCTCAAAACATAGATTGTGGGTACTCGTTAGAACCGCCTCGCCGAGGCGGTTCTAACGAGTACCCACATTCTATGTTTTGAGCAGAAGTATGAAAAATATCAGAATTTTTATCTGAAAACTTTCAGTTTTTGGTGGTGAAATTATCAATATAGTTGAATAGGCGTGTTTTCATAATGCATGTGCGCCCTACGAAGTTTTAAATCAGACTGCGCAGCCACGCAGTGTGATCAGAGTCTTCATTGTACGCATCAAGAAACGTGGTGAATGCCCAGGCTGATCTGAATCTTCGCAGGGTGCAAATGTCCGAAGGTACATTTTCCGATGTTGTGGCTCATTGATTGGTCAAAAGAGTTATTACAAAGATAAATTAATTTTGTTAGAAATTCAATATATCGGGTGATGTTTAAACAAGGCAAAGGTGAACGCTATCAAAGTATACTGATTAATAAGTATTCGTCCCCTTTAGGCCGACGGTAAGGTTACTGTAACATTAATTGGGCGGCGCTTTGCGAAACACCTGCATCTGATCAGGGTATACACTGTTTTATCACTCATCCAGACGTTTATAGACTGATCAGTAGGCAGTATATTAGACTACTGCGTTTATATATTATATTTGAAAATACAATGTAGAATTCCGCTCAAAACTGCTATGGGCGTGGTAGATGTTGCATTCTTTCATTATTCCTCATGAATAGACTCCATAAAAAAATCTGATTGTTTGTTGTTGTTGTTGTTGTTGTTTTTTTGTTTTTGTTTTTTTTATTTTTGTTTTGTTCTGTATATTTCAAAAGGCCCCTACTTCGGAATATTTTGTTCAAACTTAAGAAGCGAACGTTTCGTCATGAATGTTGACTTCTGTTTTAACTGAATATTTATTATTATTATTATCATTATTATTACTTTTATTATAATTTAATATTTGTTTTTTACTGGTCTTTTTTCCAGATGTAAAAGGGCCTGAGTTTGCATTCATCGAAAAGAAAAGACAAAGGCACTGATTGCGGGATTGATTTTGAGCAGGTGTGTGTATAAAGACTGTGATTTTGGTTGCTTCAGATTGTAGAAATACTTCTGAAGTCCCTTCTGAACTCTTCCTCATGTGACAAAAACATTAATTTTTTGGGGGCTGTGGCATGCGAAAAGGTGTCTTTAAACATGTGTAAAATGCACTGATTCCGATTCATCCTGTACATGCGCAAAGTTTCATCCGGGCATTTGCTCTCCATTGCTACATTCTATAATGAGTGCCCAATAATTCTGTTAGCGGAGAGCAAAGGCTCAGATCAGACTGCGCGGATGCGCAGGCTGATCTGGACCTTTGCTGTCCGCATATGCCCTAAGAGACGGTTTCGCATGGAGTTTCTGAACTCGTACATATGCGATTTTATTTCATGCTTTATACATATCTTTTTATAATTCCTTTATATGTGTTTTATACATGTATTATTATGGAGACCGTTTATCTTAAGTATTGGTACAGACAGGAATGCGCAAACATGTGACTGATCAGGTTTACACAGCTTGTCACTTATCCAATTGTTCCTGTTGAGACCTCATCTTTGCTTCATTGCAGGTTTTTTCTATTGTTTCTTTGTTGCCCGTAATGATTTATGGATGAGTTAGAATACCTCCACGCGGACCAAACAAATATATATATGTTTTTACCACAATGAAAGCTGAGGGCGAGGAATGGAATCCCGTAAAGCTAGCTTAACCTCACCCCCACCCCCACCCCCTTTATCCCACCCCATCCCCTCAAGTAATTTCTTACTGGCCGTTCCAAGGCGGCAGAGGACACCTAACATGTGTTTGTAATTTGGAGCTGCATCAGAATTAAGGAAGAGGTTTCACGTGAACAAAACTGGTTTAAGCTTCTCACACCACCCCACCACAACCTATACCACCCATCTCCCACATCCAACCCACAACTAGTTAGTTTTTCCACTGAATGTTCTAAGGCTGTTCCTCAGTTGCAGTTCTTCTTTGTTTGTGCGTCAATGGTTTCATATGTAGCATTTGTTTTATCATTATTTGTTCCTCATCTCTCCCTCTTTTGGTGCCTCGGAAAGCTGTGTTTCATGATTGTGGCATTTCCTGGGTATCTTTATTCATATTTTCTCATGCGCAATATGTCTTACATAGAAGACGCAACTACAAAGAAATGAATGTTTAATGATCATAACGTCACACTGGGAATACTGAAAATTCAATGTTAAGCATTGCAATGCAATGCAATGCTATGTCATGGTGAGAAAACAACCATCGATTTGTTTTATCTATACGTTAATCTTTGTAGCGCTCTTGTAAATATTTTGTCACATTTGTCTCCCATTATCCAGGAAATATTGCCTCCATACTATGTATATGTAATTTGTCGAATAAATGAAAATGAGAACAATTACTAATAAATAAACGGTCGCAAACAAGGAATAAAACAATGGAAAATAATTATCGGAACCCTATGCGAACAGTATAAATCTAGATTAGCCAACGAAAAAAGTATAACTGCAAATACCAACATGCCACAATCCCGTAGCAAAGCCTTACCACGAAAATTAGAAGAGATGAGGACATGACAAGTTTTTGTCGTAGAAAGAAATGGCAAAAAAAATCATGCTCAACTGATAATTTAACCTGGGCCCAGTTCTTCAAAGCTAACGATGTCGTTAGTTAAAGATTCGTTAAAATTCACATCAAGTGATACGCACATATGCTGAAATTTTTTGCTGAAAAAATGTGAGTTGCTTTTGCAGTGCAAAAGCTACTCACATTTTTTCAGCAAAAAATATCAGAATATTGTATATTGAATCCGCTAAAATAGTTAAAGAAATGACCACTAACGAGCCCGTTAAGGTAACGACGCTTTGAACAACTGCGCCCAGATGTTTAATGGCCACTGTCCTCAATACTGGTACTCTAATGAATCTGTTCACAACAAGTGGTATTACCAGATTTACCTGGGGACTACTTTCCTCCGATAAAATTGGTTCATCCACTGTTATATATAATCTTAAAATCTTTATTTGATAACATAGGAAACCATTTAAAGCGTGTAACCGGATAAACTTTTTATGCAGATGTAGGTTTTGGTATCGATTTTGAGCTACTTTACTGTGTTTTATTTTTAAGAATTTTTCATATGGGTTTCTTTTCGACTGTCTTATCAGTATTAATTAACTAATTGCGTTACAGAGCATCATTTTATTGGCATCTGGACAGAGTTTTATGGTCTCAATCATCAGAAACATATTGAAATGCAATACCCCTCTAACCCGAATCTGATATAGTATTAATCGGGAAGGTGGGTGTCAAATTCTCTAAGAGAAAAACATGGCATGATCAAATAATGACAAAACAAACATTACACATGGAAGCACAGACGCACAAACAAATAACTGCAACAAAGGAACAGTCTTGGAATGGTCAGTAGAAAACTACTGGGGTGGTTTAAACCAATTTTATTCGCGCGAAACTTCACCCTGAATTCTGATGCCGCTCTAAATTACAAATATGAAAAAAAAATATTTGAGAAGACACCGAGAAAATGCCAAATAATGACAAAACAAACATTACACATGGAAGCACAGACGCACAAACAAATAACTGCAACAAAGGAACAGTCTTGGAATGGTCAGTAGAAAACTACTAGGGTGGTTTAAACCAATTTTATTCGCGCGAAACTTCACCCTGAATTCTGATGCAGCTCTAAATTACAAATATGAAAAAAGAATATTTGAGAAGACACCGAGAAAATGCCACAATCATGAAGCAAGCCTTTCCGAAGCACCTAAACAAAGAGAGCCGAGAAACAAATAATGAGAGCAGAAATGCCACATATGAACTACCGATGTACAAACCCAGCTAGAATTCTTTATAAATCTATAGCGGGCCGTTATCGGCCCGTCAGCTACCCTGACGGGCCGATAACGGCCCGCTATAAATTTGTAAAGAATGCTTACAGGGAAAGAAGAAGAACTAAAACATAGGAACCGCCTTTGACCCGTAAGTAGAAAAATTAATTGTGGGTTGGGAGGCTTAAACCAGTTTTATTCGAGTGCAATAGGGTAAACATTTGTTGTATATCGAAGTATTTTACAGTATGTAACGATGTTACACACGGATAGGGAAGGCCTTGGGCAGACTTTGTGAACTTGGTCTTTCCTGCAAGTACATGCTTTAAAGTAACATTTTCACAGTTCCCGACTCAAATGTATCGACAACTTTTATTTTATTTATTTGTTGTTGTTTTTTTTCTTTCAAAACGTTATGGGCCCGCTTGTTCAAATCTAACGATGTCGTTAGTTAACGTATCGTTAAAACTTTTTTTTTTTTAATTTATTTTTTTATTAAGACTTCTAATCAAATACTACAATACATGAATTCATATCATTGTAACAATTACACAAATATATAATAAGCCACATTTTCGCGGGCAAATAAAGAAAACATCCTGACAGATTGCACGCCCAGGTATTGGTTCAACAACTTTCAAAGGGACTTTAACATTCAACATCCACTCACCACTGCATTGACATTTGAAGAAGATTACATTGCGTGCAATACTGGCAAGGAAATCTATGCCCACGCAAATCTAGCTTCAAAAACAATACAATAAGTTTACATGAAGGAAATGCACCAAAGCAATATAGTAGCAGCAGGCTTAATACTAAAATTTTAAGAAAAAAAGGAAGTAAAGTATAGAAAAGGAGAAAAAAAACGACACACACACACACAAAATAAAAAAAAAAAACTTTGATCATTAAGAATGGCATATATTGTACTATTTTTGCTAAAAAGATGCGTGTAGCTTTGCTACTCCCATTTTTTAAGCAAAAATAACTGTGAATTAGATATTGTACTTGCTAGAACAGTTAACATTTTGACCACTAACGAGCTCATTAAGCTAACGATACTTTGAACCTGGTGAAGGGATCATTTTGCAAAGAGAACAACTAAAACCAGAAATAGCAGGTCAGTTTCATTTAGTCTGTTCATGAGGAACACTGAAAAATACACATTTGTCACGCTCCGAGGCAGCTTTGAGTGGAAAACTATTATCACATAAGGGCCTCCCCATGTAAGAACGTGTCTTCGGGCATATGCGGATAGTGATGGCCCAGATCAGCCTGCGCATCCATGCAGCCTGATCAGGGCCTTCACTGTTCACTAACAGAATCGTTAAATGCTACAGAATGCAGGATGATCTGAATATACTGTCCTTTCGACATTACTTGGAAAGACGTTTCTGCTTGGTGTTTTATTTTATATGAAAATGTTTTGTTCAGTGGGACCATATCTTAACCATTTGTCTTTTCTGTGTTTGTGTTTTGTTCTCAAATATTTACCCTAAAATTAAATTTACTGCTAAAATTGGTTTGACCTATGCAGCTTCTATAGTAAAGTGATTTTTAGACGTTTTGTCGAAGAAAATATTTTTTTTTTCTTTTGTGAATTTGAATTATTGATGTTTTACAACAATATTGTGAAAATTTCAGAAAAATTGAACAAGCGAATTTTGTTGAAGCCCAAGCAAAAAAAAAAAAAAAAAAAAAAAAAAAAAAAAAACAAACAAACAAACGACTTTCTGAAAGTTGTCGAAAGTACAATATGCATTTTGCACATGTTAGAAGGCGCATTTTTTTTTTTTTTTTTTTTTTTTTTTTTTTTGATGCGGTTCATATTAGGTATAATTCAGTAGTCCAAAAAACTTAAAATTGCTATTCTTAATCTTATATCGAAATTCGAGCGATGTTCTGAATAAGGGATCCTTTGGAAATAGTGATGTCGCATGTAAACATTTACTTTTGTCGAAGTCCGCTGTGAATTATCGTCGAATAAAGCATTGTGCTCTCGGGCCAGATACGAATATTTTGCCGTCCAACACCATGCGTTATTCGACGATAATTCACAGCAGAGAAAAATTATTTCTTAAATTCTAACATGATGTTAACGTTTACCCATTGAGCTTAAAGGAAACATCACCGTGATCAATATAGGGATCAAACATGGTTTTTCATACATTAACATTCGCCAGGTCTCGAGGGAGGTGTTGAAAACCGAGGCCGGAGGCCGCGGTTTTCAACACCTCCCTAGAGACCTGGCGAATGTTAATGCATTGAAAACCATGTTCGATCGCTATTATTGCATAAAAACTGAAAACATTTGCAACATTTCGCGTTATTTCTTGCACTATTTTGTTTCGCCTTTCACCGATGTCTTGCGAACGCAATTTCCACGGACTATGCTCGTTCTAGGTCCGGGCAGTACACATCTCGTGACGGCAGCAAATCTGTGGACGCGGTACGATCATACTGAAAGTTGCGTAGTCGTGCATTAACAGCGCGTGAATTTCCTTGTTAATACACGGCGTTTCGCCGGTTAATTCACGGCTGTTAATAACGTGCGACACTGCTTTTTATGCAATAATACAGAACAAATCAAAACCAGAAACTAGCAGATTCTGTTTACTGTAGACTATTCATGAGGAAAAATGAAAAAAATGCAACCACCCCACACACGCCCACTTCCATCTCTAGTAGTTTTGATTGAAATATTGTATTCATATATAATGAGTTAAATAGTCCCAAAAGAGAAGACAATTAATGATAACAGGACTATATCGAAATACAGGGCAACATTTTATGGCTTGCACACAAGTAGATAATGACAGCACTCACGATCACAAAATATTCTGAAGTAGACATAATTTTATTGAGTGTATTCACGGGGAACAATGAAAACTGCAGCATCCCTCATATTTCCTGGTAGCTTTGAGCGATATTCTGTTCTTAAATATAATGGATGGCTGTATAGTCCCAAAAGACAGGAAAATGTTAATAACATCAACACTTTTATATAGAAATACTGCGCGACGTGTTACGGCCTTCACAGAGGTGCATTACTTCATTTCATTCCCTTAACCTTGTCGGTCTTTGGGGCGCCACCGATAACTTTGAGATTGTTTCTCTCCAATTTGACCGGCCTTTTGCGAGCTTGCAAATCTGAGACCAGTCCAGTCATAGATGATGTCTGGTCATCTTTTCTTGTGTCTTCTCCGTTTAGTACCATAAACTGTGCCTTCAAAAATTGACCTGCCTTCTGCGAGCTTGCAAATCTAAGACC
The DNA here is from genome assembly GCA_964016985.1 of Anodontia alba. Lineage (NCBI taxonomy): Eukaryota > Metazoa > Mollusca > Bivalvia > Lucinida > Lucinidae > Anodontia > Anodontia alba. Next base: position 90,980,923 of record OZ024830.1, on the reverse strand, counting down.
GTCCAGTCATTGATTTTTTTTTTTTTTTTTTTTTTTTTTTTTTTTTTTTTTTTTTTTCATCTTTTCTTGTGTCTGCTCCTTTTAGTACTATAAACTGTACCTTCACAAATGTCTTTGCCATGCCAGAGAAACCAATGAAACGCTTTTTGGCAGTCAAGGACCTTGTAAAGTGAATTGTGAAAAGATGACCTAGGTCGCACAGCAACAAAGTTATTTATCAATCTGTGGGATATAACCCAAGGACGATTTGATCAAACTGTATGAGCGAGGTATATATTAAAACAAAGTCAGTGAAGTATAAAATGCAAGTCATGGTCAAAAATGGCTGCTACATTCAGTTTGGCACCGACTGATTTTAGTGTTAACCAAATTCTTACTGGGGTTCATAAAGACAGAAACACATGGCATACAAATTTTCAAGGTTCTTTGTGAATGGACAGTATATTTTACTGTAACTTTGGTGTATACACCCGAACTCTTTTCAGCACACGATTTATCAAATATTTTAAGAATGGTACGTAGAGCTAACTGATGCAGCATATATTAAAAAAAAGCAAACACTTGAGAGTGGTTTCGCTTCTATTGCATGCAAACAGACAGACGTTCAGCTTCCAAACTCTTTGAAGAACATTCCTCCATAGTTCTACTGCTACGAGTGCGAAATTATCGTTTACTTGATTTTATTAAAAATAGACCTTTTGTTAGATTTGTGCATGTGCAGATGACTGATTTGTGTGTCAAAATATAAGCGTCGCAGACATTGTATGATACCCTGCCTTTGCCGGATAACAAAAATAAACATCTGAAAGGTTGCCTTTACAGATAGAAAATGGGAGTCTTGGTTTTATTAAAACATACAGAAAAGATGGCTAAATAAATATTTAGGTATCGCATAACTCTAAGAAACGATGATTTGGTTGACTGCAGCCCTAAAACAAAATGTCAAGTACAGAAACAGACACATGGCCAGAAAAAAAGTGCTTACTATCTTAACAGAGTATTTAATTTTCGTGAGCTGCAACCTCAAAAGAATATTCACTGCTCCACATCAAAGTCTTACTACATTCAAACATTGTGCTTGAACCTACGAAAATATAGGAGGAGCTATCCGCAAATGAAGTGTTTATGAAGGTTAGAAGGGTGGTGGATTGTGGTATCAATATAATATTCGCTGCTGCACACCTCGGTCATAGTATCTGTATAATATCACATTTATTAAATGAAAATTGTAGTAGTTAACCAGAAACAAGTTCATGTCTAAGATTTTTCAACAGTTATAATGTTCTTAATGTTTGCTGTACTTAAGCTCATAAGAATACACGCAGCTTCACCTCACTATCCAATACCTTTCAGCTTGATAGATCAAGACTGTAGAAGGAGTTGGCCGGAAATGAGGTTTTCAATGAACTGTCTCTAAAGAGTAGTAAATCTATCAAAATTTGGTGTACTGTGACCTCGAAATAGTCCGACGGAGTCATATCTAAACGATCTTTAAAGAGTAATGACTCTATTAAAATTTAGTGTTATGTAACCCCGAAACAATATGCGCTGTCTTACAGCCCACCAAGTTTATTCAACCTCATTCAATGAAAACTGAATGAAGAATTATTCGGAAACCAAGCCATGTCTGAAAAATCTATAGAAATAGTGACAACTCTATCAAGATTTGGTGTACTATAACCTCGAAATAATATGCACTGTACCACCTCGTGGTCTAACTGTCCACCAAGTTTCAACCTGATCCGATGAAAATAGTTATCCGGGAATGAAGCCATATCTGAACAATCTTTAAACAGTAATAACTCAAACTTTGTAACAAATTATATGCGATTTACGACCTCGTAGTCCATCCAATTTCAATCGCATTCAATGGAACATGTAGCTGGAGTTATCCGGAAATGTCAGGAAAATCTTTAAAAAATTGTGATAACTATAAAAATTTGATGTACTTTAATCTCAAAACTATACGCGCTGTATCATTTCACGGTTTAACTGTCCACCAAGTTTCCACCAGATCGTTTTAAATTCATCCAAGACATCATCCAGTTCTACCGTATCTGCAAGTTTCAGGCTGGTGCGATCAAAATTGAACGAGTAATGCTGATGAAAAAGTCAACTAGAATGCGCAGTCGATGGCGCGCCATCGCAAATCCCCATGTTCGTTGCTAATGTTGCTAACAGCGTCACTGACGGACAGACGGACGGATAGACCGACAGACTTGCTCTCGCACACCATTACCATATGGGGAGGTCATGTAGCAAGTTTGGGTCCGCCCAGTGCTTTAGGAGGAGATGGTGTGATGTTCAGATAGACGGACGCATTGACGGACGCACGGAAAAATAATGTTGCTCTCGTATACCCTTACCATGAGGGGAAGTGATGTAGTAAGTTGCTTGAATTCCGTCCAGTGGTTTATTAGGAGATAGCGTGATTGACAGATGGATGAACAAATGACGCACGGACGGACGAACGCACAGAAAAAATAATGTTGCTCCCGCACACCCTTGCCATAAGTGGAAGTGATATAACAAGTTTGGTAGAATTCCACCCAGTTGTTTAGGAGGAGGGACAGATGGACGGATGGATCAAGGAGTTAACAATATCCCCATCGTTTTTTAAATACAAAAGCGTGATGATAAATATAGGCTTTTTTCAGCAATCAAGGGGCGTAACTCAAGAGAAAAAGATCCGATCTAGCCAGGTTTCGTATTTGACCTAAATTTTATTCATGTCCACCTAATCTGCAAGTTTCAGGAAGATCTGATCAAAACTGAACGAGTAATGTTGATGACAAAGTCAAACAGAGACTTTTTCAGCAGTTACATGTAAGGGACATACCCCTCTAAGATAAATAATCCGATCTGTCCAGCTTTAACGTCCACTTTATCTGCAAGTTTCAGGAAGATCCGATCAAAATTGAAATCGTATTGGTGATCACAACCATTTTCCTAGTTAAAGTCTATGAGACATTGTGGTTGCCATAACATCCAAACGTTTTCATTTAATTTCCACGAAAAGCTTATGTCACCAAATCCAAACCATAGACATGCTACAGATGAGAACTGATTAAGATCAGCCTGAAGACTACGGATATATAACTGGTCAAAGATGCTGACGGTCGACGGACCACGGACGGATTACCATGCTATAAGCTACCCTGGAGCATTCGCCCCAGGTAAGCTAAAAGGCTATCCATTAAAAGCCACAATCACAGAAAATAGCCTACCATTGACACCAAGAGGAAAAGTAAACCACTATTGGCATCACTAATATTACAACTAAAGAAAAACATAACAGTCAGTTCTCTCTTCCCGAATGGGATGATCACAAATCCTCACGGGACCCCATAAACACAATATTATTGCATAAAAAGCGGTGCTGCACGTTATTAACAGCCGTGTTTTTAACCGACGAAAAACCGTGTATTAACAAGGCAGTTCATGCGCTGTTAATGCACGGCTACGCAACTTTCAATATGCCTGTACCGGGGCCACAGAATTGCTGCCGTCACGAGATGTATAGTGCCCGGACCTAGAACGAGCACAGTCCTTGGAAATTCCGTTCGCGAGACATCGATGAAAAGGCGAAACAAAATAGTGCAAGAAATAACGCGAAATATAGCAAATGTTTTCACATTTTATGCAACAATAGCGATCGAACATGGTTTTTCAATGAATTAACATTCGCCAGGTCCCTCGGGAGGTGTTGAAAACCGCGGCCTCCGGCGAATGGTAATGCATGAAAAACCATGTTTGATCCCTACATTAATGCAATAAACAGGACAAGCACAAAAAAGGCCTCGCAGCGAACAGCTGCAAGGCCACACAAAGAAGACAGACTTCATCAGACTATGAATACCTATGTGCCACCATAACAGAATACAACACAGAATGGCAAACTTGTTGTGATATTGAACGATTCTACGACAGACTGCCATCAGTCCAGTCCTGTTCAGTAGTACCACAGGGAAGTGGTACAGGACCACATATTGAATGAGGCAGGCATTTCTTCCGTTAGCAATATTATTCAATATAAACAAATAACCTTTATTTTATGTCGAATACTATCTTGGGAGAAAAATCAGCACAACATAAGAAATTTTACTGCAAACTAGTTCAGAATTTAATCCTTCAGTGCACAAAATGGCTGAACGTTACTAGGAAATGATTATGACGTTACTATGCAACGTCAAAATGCGAAATAATTTGAGGTCAAAAACGCCAAATTATATGACGTTTCCTTGTGAAGTTTAATAAATTGGCAATAATGCAAAACATAATGTATACATTAGACTGAATCAAACTGTCACTATGAAACTTTACAAGTGGAAAACTTAAAAAATTTAAAATAATGACAAACAGTTTTTATACATTTTATGCACTTGCTCTGCAATATGAACCAGAGCACATAAACCCCCACAACTCTCACGTACACCCAACGAAGACCTAGATCAGCCCGCGCACGCATCCACACAGTCTGATCAGAATCTTCATTGTGCACTCTATGGGTAGCTAAGGACTCATAGCTTCTTAATGCGGCCATTGAAGACCCCGAACAAAATGCGCGGATGCGCAGGCCGATCCGAGTCACTACTAAACACCCATGCACATCATAGGAATCGCTGCACTCCGACTCGTATAACAAAATATTCAAGATTTAGGAACCTGGTACAATACCTTAGAGTTCATTCCATTTGGTGAAAGGGTATTGAGACAATGCATCCAGGTTTCTGCTAGGTGGCCATTCAGCTTCTGCTCTATCAATGGGTGTGAATGAAAAATTATTCAAAGAAAGACCGTTTTTATTAAAATGAACAGAAACGTTTGTAATACTTTCAGGGTAGTGCAAAATATCAAAACGGTGACTGTTCATTCTTTTTTGTACCATCTGGTGTCTCTCTATGTAACATAACATAGGACCTGTCTACTGTGTAACATAACATAGGATCTGTATACTGTGCAACATATCATAGGACCTCTATACTGTGTAACATAACACAGAAACTGTATATTGTGTAACTTAGAATAGGACCATTATACTGTATAACATAACATAGGACCTGTATACTGTGAAACGTACGATATGACCAGTCTAACGTGTCATAGGAACTGTATACTGTGTAACATAACACAGGACCTGTATACTGTGTAACATAACACAGGACCTATAAACTGTGTAACGTAACATAGTACCTGTATACTGTGTAACGCATCATAGTACCTGTATACTGTGTAACGCATCATAGGATCTGATACTGTGTAACGCATCATAGGATCTGATACTGTGTAACGCATCATAGGACCTGTACACTGTGTAGCATAACAGAGGACCTCTATACTGTGTAACATAACATAGGATCTGTTTACAGTGTAAAATAACACAGGACCTGTATACTGAGTAACATAACACAGGACATGTATACTGTGTAACGTACCATAGGACTTGTATACTCTGTAACGTAACATAGGACCTATATACTGTGTAGCATAAAATAGGACCTGTAAACTGTGTAACATAACATAGGATCTGTAAACTGTGTAGTGTAACATAGGACCTGTATACTGTGTAACGCATCAAAGGACTGTATACTTTGTAAAATAACACAGGACCTGTATACTGTGTAACGTAACATAGGGCCTGTATACTGTGTAACATATCATAAGACCTGTATACTGTGTAATATAACATAGGACCTGTGCCACATAACATAGGGCCTGTATACTGTGTAACATAACATTGTACCTGTATACTGTGTAACAACTAGGACCTGTATACCGTGTAACTAAACATAGGACCTGTATACACTGTAACATAATATCGGACCTATATACTGTGTAACTTGACACAGTACCTGTATACTGTGTTACATAATATAGGACCTGTAAACTGTGTAACATAACACAGAACCTGCATACTGTGAAACGTACAATAGGACCTGTATACTGCGTAACGTAGCATAGGGCCTGTATACTGTGTTACATAACACAGGACCTGTATACTGTGTTACACAACACAGGGCCTGTATACTGTGTTACGTATGATAGGGCCTGTATACTGTGTTACATATGATAGGACCTGTATACTGTGTAACCTAACATAGGACCTGTATACTGTGTTACATAACACAGGACCTGTATACTGTGTAACCTAACATAGGACCTGTATACTGTGTAACCTAACATAGGACCTGTATACTGTGTTACGTATGATAGGACCTGTATACTGTGTAACCTAACACAGGACCTGTATACTGTGTAACCTAACATAGGACCTGTATACTGTGTAACCTAACATAGGACCTGTATACTGTGTAACCTAACATAGGACCTATATACTGTGTTACGTATGATAGGACCTGTATACTGTGTAACCTAACATAGGACCTGTATACTGTGTTACGTATGATAGGACCTGTATACTGTGTTACACAACACAGGACCTGTATACTGTGTTACGTATGATAGGACCTGTATACTGTGTAACCTAACACAGGACCTGTATACTGTGTTACGTATGATAGGACCTGTATACTGTGTTACATAACACAGGACCTGTATACTGTGTTACGTATGATAGGACCTGTATACTGTGTAACCTAACACAGGACCTGTATACTGTGTTACGTATGATAGGACCTGTATACTGTGTAACCTAACACAGGACCTGTATACTGTGTTACGTATAATAGGACCTGTATACTGTGTAACCTAACATAGGACCTGTATACTGTGTTACGTATGATAGGACCTGTATACTGTGTTACACAACACAGGACCTGTATACTGTGTTACGTATGATAGGGCCTGTATACTGTGTTACGTATGATAGGACCTGTATACTGTGTAACCTAACATAGGACCTGTATACTGTGTAACCTAACATAGGACCTGTATACTGTGTTACGTATGATAGGACCTGTATACTGTGTAACCTAACATAGGACCTATAAGCTTTTATTGCAACAGTCATAATACCAAGCAACAACTCGAAGTATCCAACATATAACTGGATACCCAGGAAATATGACGATACATTGTATCGTCATATTTCCTGGGTATCCAGTTATATGTTCGATGTTGCTGCTTCGATTTATCCTCGCAGGCATATGACGTTTATACAACGTCGCATTAACACCGTTGCAACGTCCTGACGTTCGTTGATACAACGTCGCTATAACGTCGATCCAATGTTATGACGTTTATATAATGTCACATGAGCGTCGATTTTTATACATCGTTGTACCAACGCCGATACAACGTCATGACGTCGTATCGACATCAATGTGACGTTGTATAAACGTCATGTTCCCACGAGGCTATATCGAAGCATGAACCATCAAACATATTAAGTGGATACCCAGGAAATGCCACAATCAACTACATTTCCTTAAATACATGTAATTTGACGAACACAACCACAACTAGTATTCAGACTGTATTATAGGATTATTGCACTGATATTGGTGAATATTGTCCCGAGTTGGGATATCGAAGGACGCGAGCTTGCGATGTTTCTAACCTATAAAACGCTGTTTTAATAACAAAAATGTGAATTCTACCAATATGCGTGACAAGGCTTGGCGCGACGTCACTGCATTACGATTACAAAAGTAACGTAATATAACGATAATATGAGAAGGCATCCGAGTAAGTGTGCAGTATCGAGTGAGTGTGCCGATATCGTGTGATATTGGCACGCAAGCTCCTTGGCTTTTATTGCACATTTTAATCATTTAATATTTATAGCTATATAATAAAACTAAATACAATATTAACATACCTGGGATTTTGAGACACAAACACATACATAGAGAGATGAAGCACTGCTATCCGTCCTCTGCAGACCTACCCTTCCCATAGACAACAAATATATAAGATGCATCAAGCGAAAAGTGCCTTCGAACATGCGCAAAACGAACATGCCTAAAGTATCATCCGGGCCTTACCTTTCCATTTATACATTCTGTAGTATCCCATGATTCCGTTAGCAGACAGTGAAGACCCTGATCAGACTGCGGATGCGCCTGTTGATCTAGGCTTTCGCTGACTGCATATGCCCGAATATATGTGAAAAGGAGGGCTTTTTTTTTTTTTTTTTTTTTTTTTAATGTTATTTCTTGCTCATGTATACGTTTAAGGGCGTAAGCAGTGTTGCAAACTTCATTACTGCTTATGAAGAGTCTCAGTAAAACCGAGACTCTCATTTTCTAATCCTTAGTGTTCTTTGTTCCAAAGGCAATCTTTTTGACGTTTATTATGTATCTGTAGAACCTTTGAACTTAGAGTGAAGATTTGGTACCGCTAAAGTCGATTTACACACCCACCCCTCCAATTTTTACTACTGATCATTCTAAGGCGGTGGTTCTGATGATGTAGTTTGTTCTTAGTGTGGCCTTGGCTGCTCGCTAAAGGGCCCTTTTTTCATGATTTATCATGTTCGTTGTCTTATTATGTTTAATGGTTGTGATCATCTTGTTGGGGAAAAGGGCACTAATTGATTTGCTTTTACTTTGGTATGTGGCTTGTGTACTCTCTGTCAAGGTTTGTTTGCTCTTCCTCTTGGTGTCATTGGTAGGCTATGATCTGTGATTATGGTTCTTCCCAGGCATCTATACTATTTAAGCCAGCGCACGACAAATCCTACAATAAGACCTGTATGACCAGCAAAGATTCAGATCAGCCTGTACATCTACCCAGTATGACAAGGTTTCTCGTTTATCTCTCTTTGGATAGCCGGGAGGCTGTAGAAGACACATGCGACCAGCGAAGACTCTGATCAGACTGCGCGGATGCGCAGTCTGATCTGAGTCTTCGCTGGTCGCACAAGTCATATTGTAGGTTTTGTCGAGCGTTGGCTCAAATTTTGTTACTGCCTCTCCTCATGAACTGTAATGATACGTAAACAAAACAAGTCTAAATTGGGAGAAACGATCTCTAATGTATCAGGGGGTATCACACGATTTCATGATTTTCCTTGACACTTGTATTATACAGGGTTATTTCTATGTCCCTGACAAAAAAAAAAAAAAAAATATGTAAGGTTCGGAACATAATAAACAGTAAACAAAGTAAAAATCAATACGAATCCCTCATATGATCTTTTATAATTTCTTTCATAGCTTATCTTTTTGCATGCTGGGTAATTTTGCATGCATTTTTGTCGTCTGTGGATTTTTTTTTTTTTTTTTTTTTTTAAACTTTTTCAAAGCAATCTTTCAGGAATACCATCAGAGTGTCGAACAGTTTGTACCCAGATCAGGCCCGACGTTTTGTCGGGCCTGATCTGGATCCAAACTGTTTTACAAAGGTTATCAGCAGACGACAAAAGTCGACACTAGCGTGGAAAGAGTTCTTTATTCACAATATGGTAGACGTACGAAAATATAAAACTGTATATTTTGAAACTTGCTGTTTATAGGGCTATGGGCCATTTGCGAATACCAACAACCAGTATTAGACTGCGCAATCTTGGTCTTTGCTGTACGCTTACAGAAATACTGGTTAATGTAAACTATAACAGAGAAACAACAACGACCATAATCATACTGCATGTACGGGTGTGGCTAAATGCCCCATACATGTATCATAGTCACGTTTGTACTATTCCCGTGAAAAGAATGACGTACGAGTGAAGTGGAGATCATTTCACAAAACGACACACTTCACGCCCACGAACAACAATGAGATTTCTTTTAAACAACTTTGAAACAAGGTTCAAAGTTCAGTCGGAGCAACACGATTTTTTCACAATATTGTATATAAAAGATATTTTTTGTTCTACACGAATTCATTTTTTAAAATAAAATACGTGATTACAGTGTTACATGTATTTATATAATAATATATTTTAATTGAACACCCCACTGAAAGAGACTTGGTACTCCTGGTAGAGGTTCTGCCATTGTTATAAGTGAGACAAAGTTTGTGACTTTCTGTTTGCATAACGGAACCATACCTAAATAATTTTGACCCCCTTAAACCCCACTTTTATATAGTAAAACTGGGGTTTACAGGGGTATGCAATATTTTTCCTATTTTTGCTCAAAAACATAGATTGTGGGTACTCGTTAGAACCGCCTCGCCGAGGCGGATCTAACGAGTTCCCACAATCTATGTTTTGAGCAGAAAATTTGAAAAATATCAGAATTTTTTATGTGAAAATTTTCATGTTTTGGTGGTACGTTTCATTATATTTGAATAGGCATGTTTTCGTAATGTTTTTCTGCACGCCAATACCCTTCTGAAAAAAAGGTCTACTCTAAAGGCGAGCAAATTCTGTCAATTTAAAGTAAAGACAGAGTTGTCTCCTCTGAAAGCGTACCCATTCCCCTTAAAATTACGTCATTTGCGAACAGAGTAGATCCAGATCAGTCTGCACGTTCGTGTAAAATGATCAGGATCTGCGCTTTTCGCTAACACAATAACTATTGTGTGCTGTTCACCATGAGAACACCGTCCGACTGGAGACTAGGAGGTCGCGGGTTCAACCCCCAGCCGAGGTCGGCAACATTCTTTCGTGGAGATTGATCATGAAATATTTTCTACGGTCATTCTCTCCCTTCCGCTGATCCAAGAAGGGCAGTTGTCAGTTTCTGGCGAAAGAATGTGCACAATACTGGTTAACCGCTTAGAGGACTAAGCCTGCCCAGTAAACGTGTGGTTAGGTAAACTGACCGCGCTCGACATGACCCCATTGGGCTGACTGGGCCGTAAAACCTCAACACAAACAAAACCATGAGAACAACGTAGGCTTACTGTACCTGTTCACTGCTTATCGCGTAAACACGACTATGTAATGTATTTACTTTTTAACTTTTAACCCACAACTCTAGATAAATAAATGTTGTTGTTGTTGTTGTTGTTTGAATCTCATTACAAGCCAAGGTATTTTCACCATCTGTTGCATGTGCGCCCAGCGAAGACTCTGATCAGCCTGCACATCCGCATGTATCTCATAACGTCCATTTTATATCTGATTTGCAAGACAGTGCATTAACACTTACCGTCTCACTCCACGCCGAAACAGAAAAGACAGTTACATCATGAAAACATGCCTATATAATTTTGACCTCCTTAAACCCCACTTTTATATAGTACAACTGGGGTTTACAAGGGTATACATTAATTTTCTTATTTCTGCTCAAAAACATAGATTGTGGGTACTCGTTAGAACCGCCTCGTCGACGCGGTTCTAACGAGTACCCATAATCTATGTTCTTGAGCAGAAATATGAAATAAATATTAGTTTTTTTATCTGAAAATGTTCGGTTTTTTGGAGGTGAAATTTTCTATATATTTGAATAGGCGTGCTTTCGTAATGTAGAAATTTGTGTTCTAGTAAATCTTTCCTTTTGGAATTTGTACGCACAGTGGGTTGCTAAATTAATCACTATCTTAACCCATTTATGCCCAGCGTTCCATAAAATTGTCTTTGGCAAACTGTGTAATCCCAGATCAGACGCCGCAAAACGCGGCGTCTGATCAGGGTCTATTCTGTTTGCATCAACTACAGGAATTTCCATATACTGTGGTAATAATAGAAACTGACCAGACACCCCTTCTATTGGAAATGTATCGATTCAAAGAGTGAAGGTAGAAGAGTTCATTCGGCAGAAATGGGTTAAGGGAAAGTCATCAACTTTCCTGGAAAACTAATTTTATCTCACTTCCGAAAAGAAGTCTACCCTAAAAGGAAAAAAAAAATGCTCCCACTTGTGAGCAAATTCTTTCCTTTTAGAGTGGACTCCTTTTCAGAAGAAGATCGGTTACAGAGAAGAAAACAGAAGGCCGCATAAAGTTGTGCCGTCCGTAGTGATCTTCGTAATCTCTGGTGTTTAACAAACACTTGTTTTTAAATATTTAGCTATAGTCTTATTATATCAAGATAACCATCTCTTATCACCACATCATATCACCACAAAGACTGAAAATGCTGTAGAAACCAAATCCTCTAGAGCGATCAGATCAAGGGATCTTTTCATATAACATTCATTCATTGAAATTCATCGTCAATTTTCCACTCGTGCCCTTCTGGACCTGGCGAACCAGGAACTTATTCATCAGAATGGCACCATCCTGATACGCAGATTGCTCTGTAATCGAACATTTCCTGTGATTCTCTGCCAAGCGGAATAAGATTAAGATCAATTTGGTAGACCACGAAAACATACCTAAATAATTTTGACACCCTTAAATCCCACTTTTATATAGTAAAACTGGGGTTTAAAGGGTATAGATTATTTTTCATATTTCTGCTCAAAAACATAGATTGTGGGTACTCGTTAGAACCACCTCGTCGAGGCGGTTCTTTAACGAGTACCCACAATCTCTGTTTGAGCAGAAATATGAAAAATATCATAATTTTTATCTGAAAATTTTCATTTTTTTTTTTTTTTTTTTTTTTTTGTAGTAATTTTCAGTATATTTGAATAGGCATGTTTTCGTAATGCATTCGATGCATACGAAAACATGTCATCTCAGAGCTCATTTAGCCTTCTAATATATGCAGCAAACCTGGGTCATCTACTAACGTTGCAGTATAAGTTGCAAGTTCTACCATCCAAGAAATCCGGATGCTTCTCAAGTGCTTTCAATAGAATCATTTTTCCATCGGGCAAAACTCTAATTGTGTCACTGCCAATTAATAAATACAGGGCAGAAAGAAGAAAACAAACAAACAAAACAATCAGGCCTCTCCACTTCATTTATTTGCTTTTATCTATTTCAGTGTCGATAATATTACGGCAGCCTTATGCTACTGTGACACTACTCTTATAAGTATAGCCCATTCTTCCAAATATTTTGATTACAATCGTAGTTATGTTGTTTGCTCTTCATAGGCTGTCAAAAACGTGCTAAGTGACGTATGCAGTCCTGCAAACTACGTCACTGTCATATGAAGAGTTTCAGTGAAACCGAAACTCTGACTTTTATTCTTTAAGTGTTCTCCGTTTCTAAGAGCGACCGTCACAAATTTTACGGTCGACTCTCGTTATCTCGATTTCGCTTATCTCGAATAACCGCTTATCCCGAAGCGAAAATTTGGTCCCTAATTTAACATGGAAATCTAACAACAAGTAACAAAATGTTATGGAAAAGAGGAGAAATGTTCTACTCTTTTCCACAATATTTTCAATATATCTCTAGCTACTGGAGTCAAATTACATATTCATTTATTAAATGTGGTTGTTCGATTTATTTTTTTCTAAGTTCTGCAAATCTGCTATATATCGAGGTACGGATATCTCGAAATATTTCAGAAAGTCCATTGAACTTCGAGACAACGAGAAGCGAATGTATTTGATTTCACTGCAGCTGGTGTTAAGTGCCCGTGGGAGGCCGTAAAAAGTCTCCCCGTACAATTTTATAATGCAGTTTTGTTTTATTCATTTTTTCCATGAGCCCATTCTGCATCCTGGAAAGTCGAGTTCCGCTTAAGCCGATGCTAGGGGATGATCGCAGCCCAACTAACTACAGTAAAACCTCAATGACTCCTACAACGATGACTCGTTTACCATGGCTAATTCAAACTCGTTTTTGAGTCCCTACGAAATTCTTCCGATAGCACAACAAAACAAATATCTAGGGATATTTTTGTTATTTTATCATGAAATTGTATGTTGTGTGTACTCATTAGAATCGCCTTGTCAACATACCATTATTGTATAGAAGATCGAAAAGACTTCCCTAAATTATCGCCATCTGTTTCCTGAGCTGGCACCATGATGCTCAGTGGCTCGAACTACCCATGTCTCGAACAATTTTCCATGGTCCTAAAGATGTTCGAGGCATTGAAGTTCAACTGTTCATAGCTGATATTTGAACTGATCTTAAATAATATTATGAAGTTAAGTCCAATGTGAAGTGATTCGTGGGACTAGGGTGCTTGTGGGTCACTTCTGTTGTGGGCGTAAAGAGAAAAAATGCTGATTTAGATAACTGAACACCCACACTTATACAAAAAAAAACCCTTATTATGAAAAAGTGTCCCTCACCGCGTATGACTGCTACCTGCGCATTTATACATACATAGAATAAGCGGTCAGCACTCAATCAGCACTAAATCAATATTGCAAAATCTGTAGACTGGTTCTGCAGAGTAGAAAACTGAACCTAGAACCGTATGTGCAGAGACTGCGCACTAATCTCAGGACACGACTTTGACACAATTACCTTTGTATCCAAAAAGCGGCCAGAAGTGAAGGTAACGGTAATCAAACGGAACCTTGAATAAAAAGAAATTTAATATAGCCTAGTTTCTATTTGTAAAGAAGTCGTGAAAATTGTTAAAAGACAATTGTTCAGATCTTGAAAAAAAATATATATCTCAGGGATCAATTTTGACACGATTAAAGCCATTCGGACTATTAAGTTTCATTTCTTTTGTTCAAGACAACATGAACATAACGTCACTTAATTATCTTTTTATATGGGCAGCGTCAAGCGAAAAAGTACCTTCGAACATGCGCAACATGCGGGGATTCAGATCATCCTGCGCCTGCGCAAAGTATCATCCGGGCTTTTACTCTCCATTAATACATCCCGTAGTATCCAGTAATTCTGTAAGCGGTCAGGGAAGGCCCTGATCAGACTGCGCGGATGCGCAGTCTGATCAGGGCCTTCGCTGTACGCAGATGTTGAAAGACATATTTTTCACATCGCTCAATTAGCACGCGACACATGTATGATAGCACTCGAGTTTTCAGTTAAAAGGGGTATCAAAATTCTGTTATTTTATACATGAAGTCATACATATGTCATGTGTGCTATTTAGAATCGCATCGCTGAGGCAATCTAAACACGTATCCATAATGTAATTTGAGTGCAAAAATACATACTCCGTAACGTGGGAAAACCTACCTTCTAACGTGTGCCGAACGAAGACTCAAATCAACCTGCGCATGCGTGCAGTTTGATCAGAGTTTTCGTTGTCCTCATGAAGAAACTTTGCAACCGTGACTATCCAAAATGGGCTAGTGAAGATTCTGATCAGACTGTGCGAATGCGCAGGCTGAAATGAGTCTTCACTAGGCGCGCATGTCCGATGGTATGTTTTCTAACGTTGCCGCTCCTATAGTTTTTACAAATTGTTATAAAAAATATATCACTGGAGTCCTGGCAGTGGGATACCATATTTACTGTCCCAAAACCTCAAAACATAGTTCCATTATATCTGAGAGAACAATTTTTATCACGACCACATTCGAAAATACAGGTAGATCTACTGCACACCACCACACCACCACCACTACCACCACCCCTTCCACCACTACCACCGCCTCACCACCACTCCTCCCCCATCCTCGATGTCGACGTTGCTGTCGGCATTGGCAGTGGTTTCCCAGTTAAATATATAAACAAAATTGGCATTTGTGCAGAAGTGTTTTAGGATCTGTAGCTTCTGGAAATGCCAGGATTGGTGTATTTAATCCTTGAATACAGACATATGCACGCACTCACACGCACGTACACACGTACGCACGCTCTCAAACAGTGATCTTGAGATGAGAGCACTATAATCTGAAATACCTGGCCTCCTTAAGACGACTGGCAGAATAAAAATGCTCTTTCATATATGAATCTCTTCTTAGAAGGAGCTACAAGAATATGTTTCTTTCGAGGAAGAATTTAATATATTCTTTAAGAATTTCATTCTCACCCCATTTAAGAAGAGAAAATAAATGCTATCTGGTGAGATTGCCTTCCCTGGAGGTGTGTCCAGGCAAGAGGGCTAGCATGTAACATTATTAATGCTTTGGTGTGTCCTTTTCTATGGAGAATATAGAGACCGGATACAGTATACCTGGTAGATTTTCAGGTATTCCCAGCTAGCATTCTACGTAAATCTACATCGGGCCGTCATCGGCCCGTCAGCTACCCTGACGGGCCGATGACGGCCCGATATAGATTTACGTAGAATGCTGACTGGGTTTGAACAAGGGAGGCAATTTTCAAAACTTCCTGTTTGCTTTCCTGCACAGCAAGCTCCATTAGCTTTGTCTTAAAAGGAATCTATTTCCAAGTAGGGTGCATTAATTCCTTTTTGACAAGTGGGAGATTTGGACAGGGTTGCTTGCCCTAATACGAATGCGCTAGGCTCACGTGCAATATTGTAGGAAATACTGTTCCCCGGCTCCATTTTGCTCCATTTCGCAATTCTAACTGAACGAAAAAACGGAATATTTCACTATACTTGCGCGATTTTACCGCCAACCATCTCCGATACGCTAGTAAAATGCATAGACCTTTTTCCACGGCCCGGTTTTGCAATTATTCCTTAGTGTTTAAAGTTTAGCTTAACTTTTCTACCCTTGTCATGCTGAATAAATCAAGATGCCACGCCCACTTCCTTTTGTCAGCCAATCAGATTTCTTGATCCGGATTGTTGTCAGAAATTCCCATGCTGAATGCCAAACAGTACAGATCCAGATCAGATCTGGATTTGTACTGTTTGGTATTCTACACTGCTTGCAAAGGCAGGGTATATTCGGGTTCACCAGGACCAGGATTAAATTTTAATATACAAAATGAGCTATTTAAAATCAACTAAAATGAAATGAATTGTTTTATGTTTGCCCAGCAGATGAAGTCAAAATGTATGTAATGACCTTATCATTTAGAACAGATTTTATATGAAATCGCAAAACGTGCTTTGCGAATCTCAGTTTTAAATTTCAGGTAGCCATTAACTGAAGTGATTGTGAAACAACAGGGCTAGTGAATGATGCCTTATTTACCCTTAATAGTCGGATACCTTAACTCCTTACAATATAGTAGCCTTAACTTTGAACAATAAAAATCTAAAAGGTCGCCTTTGGAAACAAAGAACATACAAAAAGAGCACAAATCGGAGACTCGGTTTTTATTACGTCTCTTCATATGCAACAATGTAATTTGCGAAGCTGCTTACGCACCTTAGCACAGACTTAAGTGGTGCCGGCCTCGGTGGCTTAGTTGGATGCGCCGTTCGACTGGAGACCAGGAGGTCGCGGGATCAACCCCCGCCGAGGTCGGCACTATTCTTTCATAGAGATTGATCATGAAATATTTTAAACGGTCATTCTCTCCCTTCCGCTGATTCAAGAAGGGCAGTTGTCAGTTTCTGGCGAAAGAATGTGCACAGTACTGGTTAACCGCTTAGAGGACTAAGCCTGCTCAGTAAACGTGTGGTTAGGTAAATTGACCGCGCTCGACATGAGCCCATTGGGTTGACTGGGCCGTAAAACCTTAACATAAACTTAAGTGGTATTCGTATTTTAACTAAGCAGAATGAGCCCATTGATCCCAAAGAAAGTACATATTATATAATCTGCACTATGGTTAAGTATGGGGAGATGTTTTACGGCCGCCACACGGCACTTAACACCGGCTGCAGTGAAGTAAAATACAAATCTAAAAGGTTGCCTTTGGAAATTTAACTGTTGATGTGTTTAACCCATTTTTGCCTAGCGTCCCATAAATGGAACAGTGGCGAACAGTGCAGACCCTGATCAGGCGCCGCAGAACGCGGCGTCTGATCAGGATCTACACTGTTTGCATTAACTACATGCGTTTCAATAAAACATGGTAATGATAAAAACTGAGCAGACACCCCTTAAACTGGAAATGGACTGGTCCAAAGAGTTCAGGTAGAAGAGACCACTTGGCATAAATGGGTAAAAACCTGCTGGGAGAGTTGCAAATAGTGTAGATCCTGATCAGACGCCACAGGAAGCGGCGTGTGATTTGGATCTATACCGTTTGCTCACGCTTATCTGTCCAAATACTTAGGTCAAAATCGGTAAAACCTACAAATTCGAGTTCAACTGACTATTGGCTGAAAGTTTGTTTTCTTTTTTCTTTTTTTTTTTTTTTTTTTTTTTTTTTTTTTTTTTTTGACCTTCCTATAGACGAGAATGTGCGGTTAAATTTCAGGCACTGCTATAAAAATCCGGCCGCGAGCCCAAAGCCCAAAGCTGGACGGAAAGTCAAACATGAAAACTTTGACTTTGGCTGTGCTCGTTGTGGCCCTGGGTGTGTCCCTGGCCTATCCGCAAAAACGGTGGAGCGGATTTGGTGGCGGTAATTTTGGCGGCAGTAATTTCGGCGGCAGTAGATTTAGCGGTGGCGGTAGAGGTAACGGTTTTGGAGGTAAGAGTAGCTGTTGTTAATTTTTTTATATGATATATTCTAATGAATTTATTTATATGTGTGACTGGGCAAGAGAAAAAAATGTCCTTATGGCTGTCAAATACTCTAACATTTGAACAAAGAAAGATAGAAGAAGAAATTTAGTATCACAAGGTAGTAGAAACCACGTAAATTGCGTCGTTGGAAAAGATCTGTGATAGCATATGCGAACATCAAAGGTTCAGGCGAATCTGCGCATTCGCACCGTCTCGCAAGAACCTATGCTGTTCGTTCACGTAAGTGGTAGATCAAAGACAAACTTCAGCCAAAGACCTACACATGTGGCCTTGCTAACGAGCCGGTCATTTATTTATTTATTTATTTTTGCTCCGAATGATTCTGTGTTATTTTATTTAAGACAAAATATTTCTTATTTCGCAGTACTATATAGTGAAAATACCGTAGCTTACATATCAATATAAGATGATTATCCAGATTATATTTGTCCTTAATTTTGCACGAAAAAATATGTTGTCAGTACTCATTAGAAGCGCCTCGGCGAGGCGCTTCTAATGAGTAACAGCAGCATATGTTTTTGCGGAGAAATAAAAAAGATTTTGATACTTTGAATGAAAAAGCATCTTATCTAGTGATGTGACTTAGCGGTATACCTTTCACAAAGTCATTACGAAAACATGCCTATTCAAATATACTGAAAATTTTACCACCAAAAAAATTAAAATTTTCAGATAAAAAAATTCTGATATTTTTTTAAATTTCTCCTCAAAACATAGATTGTGGGTACTCGTTAGAACCGCCTCGATGAGGCGGTTCTAACGAGTACCCACAATGTATGTGATAAGCAGACATAAGAAAACTAATGTATACCCCTGTAAACCCCAATTTTACTATATAAAAGTGGGGTTTAACGGGGTCAACATTATATAGGCATGTTTTCGTGATGTATGTTAACGTTATGTGAGGCAAACAGTGGATAACAATGACCCTGATGAGACGTGTTACATGTGAAATACAAATGCTAATCACCTTTTTGTCCAAGACACGAATCGAACCCGGTCTGCTGGACTCAAAATCCTGCATTTTACATGTACCGCGTCGTTATGATGTATTGTCGAGATTCAAATAAATGTTCGTATTGCACCGTATAAAAGACCGGCTTGTACTGCAAGGCCGTACAAGTATATTATATACCTATAACCGGGGACATTTTCCCCTAGGGGTGGAATCAGAGGGGTCCTTGGACTCTTAATTTTATGTTTATAGGAAATTTGGGAAACATTTGATAAATATTGGAAACTGTATTAACCATATTTGCACAACTCTTTACATTATACAGAAAAACCTCAATGACTCGAACACTGGTGGCTCGTTTACAATGGCTAATTCGAACTCGTATTTGAGTCCCTAGGAAATTCTCTTGATAGCCCAAGAACGCAAATATTTATGGAACGTTTTGGGACATTTTCTTATTTCTTCACTGATGAAATATATGTTGTGTGTACTCATTAAAATCGCCTCATCGAGGCGATTTTAATGAGTTCACTTAACATAGCGTTTTTTTTATACAGAAGATCGAAAAGACATCCCTGAATTATATCCATTTGCCTCCTGGCCTGGCGTTATGATTAACCCCAGTGGCTCTAACTACCCATGTCTAAAACAAACTCAGTCCGAATGCATTGCAAGTATTGGGCTTCTTGTTATTTTTTTTCCCATCCCATTCGACAATTTTAAGAATATTAATCAACCGTTACATCATGGAGTGTTTTTTTTTTTTTTTTTGTCTTTATTTTGTTTTATTTTTTATTTTATTTTATTTTTTTTTTTCTTTTGTTTTGCTTTGACCGTCTGTCTGATACCTTAGCGCCGGTGTGATACACAGACTTTATTTGGTTGCTTTAACAGTTGCAATGCTATGGGAAAAGTCAGCAGGAATAATTTTTCTCTACTTGAATTATCGCAGAATAACGCATGATGCTGGAGGGCAGATTGTGAAGAATTAATATTCGCATGCGCCCCGACAACACCATGCATTAGTCGCAATAATTCACAGTATAGAAAACCATTTCGATTCTCACATGATACAGAAAGAAAATTCGACATTGTTGCAATGTTTTCCAAAGAACTCTTTTGCAGCGGACGTCGCGAGAAATATTTTTTTTTACATGCGACGTCATCAAATGTGCCCAGTTGCATGCACTACGTTGACGATGTAAATTATCAAGTTGTAGTTTGATCACCCTGACGTTTCCTTTAGGCTCAATGGGTAAACGTTAACATCATGTTAGAATTAAGAAATATTTTTTCTCTACAGTGGATTAATGTCGAATAACGCATGGTGTTGGACAGCAAAGCCGGAGTGAATTAATATTCGCATCTGCCCGATAGCACCATGTTTTATTCGACGATAATTTACAGCGGACTTTGACAGAAGTAAATGTTTACATGCGACATCACCAAACGCGCCATTTTGCACGCACTAAGTTGACGACGTGAATTATTGTAGTTTAATCGCGGTAACATATCCATAACATGCATAAGGCGCTATGGGAAAACGTAAACCTCGTGTTAGAATACTCTGTAATCCATCAAAACAACCAAATTAACTGATTCTATTTAATATATAAATTTGTAGTTTATATTTGAAACGTTAAATTCTGCTTTTAAAAGTCCTAGTCGAAATGTAACAATCAAGCTTATGGATTTCCGAGAGCGTGGTTTTGTTTCGAAACTCAGCCGCCATTTAACCCTTAAACTGCCAATCACAACGATTGTCGTCTGCTTTGTCATATGCTTGTGAATTTTAAAGTTATTTCTGCAAACAGTGTGGACCCAGATCAGATTGTTCCTTTAGGAGCAGTCTGATCTGGGTCCACACTGTTTGCCTGTATGCATAAAATAGGTTTGAAAAGTTTGCAACATTATATATGCATTGACACATGACATGTTTATATATTTGTATATGTAGGTCAACAAGGCCACCAAGGAGGAGGACAAGGACAACAGCAACAAGGAGGTTTTGGTAAGACTCTCAACTATTATTTCTTATACTGTTTAATCGTGGACAAGAAAAGAAACCATTACGAAAACACTCCCATTCAAATATATAGAAAATTTCACCTGCAAAAACTGAAAATTTTCAGATAAAGTTCTGATATTTTTCATATTTCTGCTCAAAACATAGATTGTGGGCGAGGCGATTCTAACGAGTACCCACAATCTATGTTTTAGAGCAAAAATAAGAAAAATAATGTATACCACTGTAAACCCCAGTTTTACTATATTAAAGTGGGGTTTAATGGGTTCAAAATTATATAGGCATGTTTTCGTGATAGCGTGTATACGGACTACTAGTTGTTCGAATATAATGTGTATATGCGCAGACTGATTTTGGTCTTCTGTGTTGTCCGGATTAAGAAATGCATTCAGTTCAGATTCTGATAAGACTGCGCAAAAGCACTGGCTGATCTGAATCTTATTTACACTGTTTGCCTTTCTGGTATCGATTTACGAAAATATTTAATCAGAGTTGCGAGTCACCGCATATCTGGCATAAAGGGATCGCTAATCGTCGGACAAAATAGGAGACCAAATCAGATTGCACTTGCACAATCTGATTTGGTCTCCTATGTTGTCCGGATGAAGAAAATATCCTGAAACAACTATATATGCATTGACTTTTCCCAGTCCCCGCATCACGGATATCACAGAAATCTATTTATAAAAACACTATTTTTTTATTCTACAAAAATTGCCATTATTTTTTAGTAAATTATCCCTTTCGACCTTCTAGACCGAGACAGATTATTTTGCAAACTGTGTAGATTCAGATGAAATGGCTAAAATGAGCCGTCTCTAGTTCCACACTGATTGCCATTCTGGTCTCGATTTACGACAAACATCCCTTTTTGTAATAATTGTGTTGTCGAATTTTAAGATGGATGTGTTCACTTCAGAAGCTCAGGGGTAAATAGGTTTTACTAAATATTTTTATACGGTTTTCGAGTCTTTGCTCAACAGATATTTTTTCTTTCATGTTATGATCGTTTATTGTAGCAGCCCTGTGTTTTTGTATGTATTGACGCATGCCCATATAGTTGCCATTTTGATTTCGCTTCAAACAGAAAACGAGCATGTGCTTTAAATATTCATGCTAAATTGTCCTGAAAAAAAAAAAAAAAAAAAAAAACTTACGTTAAAACGATGTTTATTTTTTTATATTTGACAATTTTACCCTGGATTTTGTTGCTTTAACCCATTGGTCGTTTGTTGTAGCAATCCTGTTTTATATGTACTGACATTGCCAATTTGATTTCACTTCAAAAAGGAAACGAGCATGTGCTTGAAATATTCATACTAAATTGTATTGAGGGAAAAAAACTTACGTTAAAATCGCTCTTTAATTTTTCGATATTTGCCAAAATTACCCTGGCTTTTTGTTGCTTTAATGCATTGGTCGTTTTGTTGTAGCAATCCGCTGTTTTATATGTATTGACAAATGCACATACTGTTGCCATTTTGATTTCGCTTAAAAAGAAAACGAGCGTGTACTTGAAACTTTCATGCTTAATTGTCAAGAAAAAAAAATAAATCTAAAATCCCAGTTACATCATCTTTACCCTTTTTTTGGTGTTTTTTCTTTTCTTTTTTTTTTTTTTTTTTTTAATGCAATGGTTATTCTCAGCAATCCTGGGTTTTATATGTATTTACACATTACATTTTTATATTTGCAAATGTAGGTCAACAAGGCCACCAAGGAGGAGGGCAAAACCAACAGCAAGGAGGTTTTGGTAAGTTCCTCAACTATTATCTCTTATACTGTTTAATCATGGGCAAGATACGAAACATTACGAAGACACGCCTATTTTCAAATATATAGAAAAGTTCACCACCAAAAACTGAACATTTTCCGATAACAAATTCTGATATTTTTTTCATATTTCTGCTCAAAACATAGATAGTGGGTACTCGTTAGAAAAGCCTTGGCGAAGCGGTTATAACGGGTACCACAGGTGGAATGTAATCCGCTGCTTGATGAGCTCCCAACCGTCTCTGAAACAGTGAAAGCAATAAAACTCCTGTCATCTGGCAAGGCTCCAGGATCAGATGCAATACCTGCAGAGATCTACAAAGCAGGAGGACCTCCAGTTGCAGAGAAACTGACAGAGTTATTTCACATTATGTGGAGAAAAGAAACCATTCCTCAAGAACTCAAGGATGCAACAATTATCCACCTATTCAAAAAGAAAGGGAATCCTCAAGTCTGTGACAATCATCGAGGCATCTCTTTATTGTCAATTGCTGGGAAGATTCTTGCTAGGGTCCTACTGAACCGATTGAATGAACACCTGGAACGGTCAGGACTACTACCAGAAAGCCAGTGTGGATTCAGGAAAAACCGAGGAACAATAGACATTATCTTTACAGCACGACAGCTTCTAATAAAATGCCAGGAACAGAATGTGGACCTCTACATGACCTTTGTTGACCTTACCAAAGCATTTGACACAGTCAGTCGTGAGGGACTTTGGAAAATTATGGCAAAGTTTGGTTGTCCTGCCAAATTCATAGCAATGGTGCGGCAGTTCCATGATGGTATGCTTGCAAGGGTCCAAAATGATGGCGAGTTTTCTGATCCATTTCCTGTGACAAATGGAGTTAAGCAAGGCTGTGTACTAGCTTTAACACTGTTCAGCATGATGTTTTCTGCCATGCTTACAGATGCTTTCCAGGATGGTGACAATGGTATACCTATTTGGTATCGCTTTGATGGGAAACTTTTCAACATAAGAAGGTTGCAAGCTAAATCTAAGGTGCAGACAGAGGTGCTAGACGAGTTCCTCTTTGCTGATGACATGGCAAAGGGTCTCCAACAGAAGAGAAAATTCAAAAAGGTGTGGATCAAGTATCTGATTCATGTGACAGCTATGATCTCACAATCAGCATCAAAAAGACTGAGGTAGTATATCAGCCAGCACCTGGAAAGCCTTACAAGGAGCCTACCATCACAGTGAAAGGTCAACGACTGCAAGTGGTAGACAAGTTCACCTACCTTGGAAGCACATTGTCTAGAGTTGTGCATATTGATGATGAAGTCAATGCTAGAATTGCCAAAGCTAGTGCAGCATTTGGCCGGCTACGTGGAAGTATTTGGGACCGAAGTAGAATCAGACTTGACACAATGCTGAAAGTACATAGATCGGTAGTGCTGCCAACACTATTATACGCATGCGAAATTTGGACAGTTTACCAACGGCATGCCAAAAAACTGAACCACTTCCATACAAGCTGTCTTAGCAAACTTCTAAAGATCAAGTGGCAAGACAGGATTCCAGACACAGAAGTCCTGAAAAGGGCAGGGACGCAGAGTATACATACTCTTCTGAAACTGGCACAGTTAAGATGGACAGGCCATGTGACCAGAATGCCTGATGAACGTTTGCCAAAGAAAAATCTCTATGGAGAACTTCTAAGTAGGAAAACGCTCCCATGGTGGTCAGAAGAAGCGATACAATGACACCCTGAAAGCCTCCCTTAAAGACTTCAACATACCAACTGAGTCATGGGAACAGATTGCACAAGATCGTACAAAGTGGCGAGGCCTCATAAAAAGGGGAGCTAGTGAATACGAAGCAAAAAGAATCAGCGAAGCCGAGCAGAAACGTGCACAGCTGAAAGCCAGAGCTAAGGCATCACCAACAGAGCTTTCTTCCTCAGACCTCTCTTGTTCTATCTGCAACAGGCAGTTTAGAGCTAAGATTGGTCTCATCAGCCATCTTAGAACACACAAATAATAACACATCACACAGTTGATTAGGATTGGTAATTGTCAGTAATGACAGACGAACACTGTCCTATAACGGGTACCCACAATCTATGTTTTTGAGCAAAAATAAAAAAACATAATGTATACCCCTGTAATCCCTAGTTTCAATATATACAAGTGGAGTTTAAGGGGGTCAAAATTATATAGGCATGTTTTCGTGATGGCATATTTGTGTGTATATGGACTACTATCTGTTCGAATATAATGTATATATGCGCCGTCTGATTTTGGTCTTCTATGTTGTCCGGATGAAGAAAAAACCTAGTCCAGATTCTGATCAGACTACGTGAAAGTGCAGGGTGATTTGAATCTTCGCTGGACGCACGCGCCCGAAGATTTGTTTTCTGGCGTTGAGGATCAAATCCTCATGGACCAGTAAGGCATGGGCCCATGAATCGTCCAGCAAGGGAAAATATTTAATCAGAGTTGCGAGTCACCACATAGTTGGGCGTAAAGGGATCGCTAATTTTCGGACAACATAGGAGACCAAATCAGATTGCACATGTGCAATCTGATTTGGTCTCCTATGTTGTCCGGATGAAGAAAATATCCTGAAACAACGATATATGCATTGACTTTTCCCAGCCCCCGCTTCACGGATATCACATAGTAATGCATTACGGGACAGAAATCTATAGTAACACGATTTCTAGTTTTACAAACATTGCCATTACTTTTCAGTTTATTAACCATTTCGAACCATTAGACCGAGACAGATTATTTTGCACACTGTGTAGATCCAGATGAGACGGCTCATCTGTATTTACACTGTTTGCCTTTCTGGTTTCGATTTACGATTAACATCCCTTTTTTGTAACAATTATCATATCCAAATTCTAAGATGAAAGTGTTCACTTCAGAAACTCAGGGGTGAAACAATTTTTCTTAATAATTTCGATACGGTTTTCGATTCTTTGCTCGTTTTTTTTTTTTTTTTTTTTTTTTTTTTTTTCATGCTATGATCATTCATTGCAGCAACCCCGTGTATTTGTATGTATTGACGCACGCACATATAGTTGTGGTATTTATTTCCTTCAAGAAGAAAACGAGCATGTGCTTGAAATAGTCATGCTGATTTGTGTTGAGAATAAAAAAAAAAAAAAAAAAAAAAAAAAAAAAAAAACGTTAAAATTGCTGTTTAATTGTTCGATATTTGCCAGTTTTACCGGGTATTTTTTTCTTTTTTGTGTGTTGTTGCTTGAACGCATTGGCAATTTGTTGTAGCAATCTTTTAATTTATACTTCAAAAAGAAAACGATCATGTACTTGAGACATTCGTGCTTAGATGTCTAGAAAAAATAACGTTATAATCGCAGTAACATTTTCTGAATTTGCCAACTTTATCATGGATTTCTTTTCTTAAATTCAATGGTCATTCTTTGTAGCAATCCTGAGTTTTACACATGTATTTACACATGACATGATGTTTATATATTTGTATATGTAGGTCAACAAGGCCAACAAGGAGGACAAGGACAACAGCAGCAGGGAGGTTTTGGTAAGACCCTCAACTATTATTTCTTAAACTGTTTATACGCGGGCAAGAAAAGAAACCATTACGAAAACACGGCAATTGAAACATATTGAAAATTTCACCTCCAAAAACTGAAAATTTTCAGATAAAAAACTCTGACAATTTTCATATTTCTGTTCAAAACATAGATTGTGGGTACGCGTTAGAACCGCCTCTGCAAGGCTGTTTAATGGGTACCCACAATCTATTTTTGAGTCAAACTAAGAAAAATAAGTTATACCCATATAAACCCCAATTTTATATATAAAAGTGGGTTATAAGGGGATCAAAATTATATAGGCATGTTTTCGTGATGGCATAATTGTGTGTATACGGACTACTATCTGTTCGAATATAATGTGTATATGCGCAGACTGATTTTGGTCTTCTGTGTTGTCCGGATATAGAAATGCATTCAGGTCAGATTCTGATAAGACTACGCGAAATCACTGGCTGATCTGAATCTTTTTTACACTGTTTACCTTTCTGGTATCAATTTACGATTAACGTCCCTTTTTGTAACAATTGTCATATCCAAATTCTAAGATAGAAGTATTCACTTCAGAAACTCAGAGGTAAACGGATTATACTTAATAATTTATATACGGTGTTCGATTCTTTGCTCGACGGATTTTTTTTTTTTTTTTTTTTTTTTTTTTTTTACTTTCATGCTATGATCATTTATTGTTCATTATAGCAACTCTGTGTCTTTATATGTATTGATGCCAGCACATATAGTTTCCGTTTTTATTTCCTTCCAAAAGAAAACGAGCATGTGCTTGAAATATTCATGCTAAATTGTCTTGAGAAAAAACCCCGTTAAAATCGCTGTTTAATTTTTTATATTTGCCAATTTTACCTTGGTTGCATTTGGGTTTTGTTGTAGAAATCCTATGCTTTATATGTTTTGACACATGCACTTATAGTTGCCATTTTGGTTTCGCTTCAAAAAGAAATCGGGCATGTACTTGAAACATTCATGCTTAATTGTCTAGAAAAAAATGATGTTAAAATCGCAGTAACATTTTCTGACATTTGTCATTTTTATCATGGATTGTTATCTTAAATGCATTGGCCATTCTTTGTAGCAATCCTGAGTTTTAAACACGTATTTACACATGACATGTTTATATAATTGTATATGTAGGTCAACAAGGCCACCAAGGAGGAGGACAAGGACAACAGCAGCAGGGAGGTTTTGGTAAGTTCCTCAACTGTTTAATCGTGGACACGAAAAGAAACCATTACGAAAACATGCCTTTTCAAATGTATAGAAAATTTTACCTCCAAAAACCGAAAATTTTCAGATTAAAGAAAATCTTATATTTTTTCAAATTTCTGCTCAAAACATAGATTGTGGGTATTCCTTAGAGCCACCTCGGCAAGGCGGTTCTAATGAGTACTCACAATCTATGTTTTTGAGCAAAAATAAGAAAAATAATGTATACCACTGTTTCACTATGTAAAACTAGGGTTTAAGGGGGTCATAATTATATAGGCATGTTTTCGTGAGGGCATATTTGTGTGTATATGGGCTACTATATGTTCGAATATAATGTGTATATGCGCATTCTGATTTTGGTCTTCTATGTTGTTCGGATCAAGAAAGCAACCAGTCCAGATTCTGATTAGACTACGTGAAAGCGCAGGCTGATCTGAATCTTCGCTGGACGCTAGTGTCCGACAGTTCGTTTTCTGGCGTTGAGGACCAAATACTCATGAGCCTGGGACAACAGCATGGGAAAATATTAAATCGAAAATATTAAATGCGAAAAACCGCATATTTGTGCGTAAACGGATCGCTAATTGTCGGGATACAATGCACATGCGCAGTCTGATTCAGTTTCCGTTGATGCCCGGATGAAGAAAATATCCTGAAACAACGATATATGCATTTACTATTCCCTGCCCCATATCACAGACATCATAGAGTAATGCTGTGTGGAACAGAAATCTATTTATAGTGACACGATTTATACTTCTACAAACATTGCCATTATTTTTGAGTTGATTAACCATTTCGACCACTAGACTGAGACAGATTATTTTGCAAACTGTGCAGATCCAGATGAGACGGCTCATATGTATTTACACTGTTTGCCTTTCTGGTATCGAGTAACGATTAACATCCCTTTTTGTAACAATTGTCATATCTAGATTCTAAGATGGAAGTGATCATTTCAGAAACTCAGAGGTAAAAGGATTTTACTTAATAATTTCGAGTCTTTGCTCGACTTTTTTTTATTTTTCTTTCATGCTATGATCATTCATTGTAGCAACCCTGTGTTTTTATAGGTATTGATGTACGCACATATAGTTGTTGTTTTTATCTCCTTCAAGAAGAAAACGAGCATGTGCTTGAAATAGTCATGCTGATTTGTGTTGAGAAGAAAAAAACGTTAAAATCGCTGTTTAGTTTTTTTTTTTTTTTTTTTTTTTTTTTTGATATTTGCCAATTTTACCTGGATTTTTCTTGTTGCTTTAAACTAAAATTTTTCAGCTTAAAAAATATCTGATAATTTTTATATTGCTGCTCAAAATACAGATTGTGGGTACTCGTTAGAACCGCCTCGGCAAGGCGGTTCTAACGAGTTCTCACAATTTATTTTTAAGCAAAACTAGGAAAAATAATATATACCCATGTAAACCCCAGTTTTACTGTATTAAAGTGGGGTTTAAAGGGTCAAAATTATATAGGCATGTTTTCATGATGGCATTTTACGTGTATACGGACTACTACCTGTTTGAATATAATGTGTGTATGCGCAGACTGATTTTGGTCTTCTATGTTGTCCGGTTAAAGAAATGCACCCAGTTCAGATTCTTATAAGATACGAGAAAGCACTGGCTGATCTGAATCTTATTTACACTGTTTACCTTTCTGGTATCGATTTACGATTAACATCCCTTTTTGTAACAATTATCATATCCAAATTCTAAGATGGAAGTGTTCACTTCAGAAACTCAGGGATAAAAGAATTTTACTCGTACTTAATAATTTCGATACGGTGTTCGATTCTTTGCTCGAAGGATTTTTTTTTTTACTTTCATGCTATGATCATTTATTGTTCATTATAGCAACCCTGTGTTTTGCATGTATTGAAGCATGCACAGGTAGTTGCCGTTTTTATTGCCTTCAAAAAGAAAAAGAGCATGTGCTTGAAATATTCATGCTAAATTATCTCGAGAAAAAACCGTTAAAATCGCTGTTTATTTTTTTTATATTTGACAATTTTACCTGGAATTTCTTTTTTTTTTTTTTTTTTTTTTTTTTTTTTTTTTTTTTGTTTTGGCTTAAAAGCATTGGTGTTTTGTTGTAGCAATCCTCTGTTTAGTATGTATTGACATATGCACATATTGATGCCATTTTGATTTCACTTCAAAAAGAAAACGAGCATGTACTTGAAATATTCATGCTTAATTTTCTAGAAACAAATGACGTTAAATCGCAGTAACATTTTCTGACATTTGCCAACTTTGTCATGGATTATTTTTTTCTTAAATGCAACGGTCATACCTGAGTTCTACGCATGTATTTACACATGACATGTTTATATATTTGTATATGTAGGTCTACAAGGCCACCAAGGAGGAGGACAAGGACAACAGCAGCAGGGAGGTTTTGGTAAGACCCTCAACTATTACTTTTTTTTAAACTGTTTAAAAGAAACGAAACCATTGCGAAAACTCGCCTATTCAAATATATAGAATATTTTACCTCCAAAAACTAAAATTTTCAGATAAAAAACTCTGATATTTTCCATATATCGGCGAGGCGGATCTAACGAGTACCCACCATCGTTTTGAGCAAAAATAAGAAAAATTATGTATACCCCTGTAAACCCCAGTTTTACTATATAAAAGTGGGGTTTAAGGGGATCAAAAATATAGGCATATATAGGCATATTTTCGTGATAGCATATTTATGTGTATACGGACTATTATCTGTTAAAATATAATGTGTGCAGTCTGATTTTTTTGGTCTTCTATGTTGTCCGGATAAAGAAAAGCATCCAGTCCAGATTCTGATCACACTACGTAAAAGCGCAGGCTGATATGAATCTTCGCTGGGCGCACGTCCGAATGTTCGTTTTCTGAAGTTGAGGATCAAATACTTATGGCGCAGTAAGGCATAGGCCTAGGACTCAGACAGCAATGAAAAATATTTAATTAGAGTTGCGAGTCACCGCATATCTGAGCGTAAACGGATCGCTAATTGTCGGTATGCAATGCACATGCGCAGTCTGATTCGACCTCCTTCGATGCCCGGATGAAGAAGCTATCCTTAAACAACGATATTGAAACATTGACTTTTCCAGTTCCCACATCACGGACATCACAGAGTAATGCATTGTGGGATAGAAATCTTTTTTTATAGTAACACTATCTTACTTCTAAAGTTGCCAAATTACTTTTGAGTTGATTATTCCTTTCGACCCTCTCGACCAAGACAGATTTTTTTGCAAACTGTGTAGATTCAGATGAGATAGCTCATAGTGAGCCGTCTTATCTGGATTCACACTGTTTGCCATTCTGGTCTCGATTTACGGTTATAATCACTTTTTGTAACAATTGTCGTATCCAAATTCTAAGATGAATTTGTTCACTTCAGAAACTCAGGGGTGAATGGGTTTTACTTAATAACCTTTATACGGGTTTCGAGTCTTTGCTCAACGGATGTTTTTTTCATGCTATGATCCTTTATTGTTGCAACCTTGTGTTTTGTATGTATTGACGCATGCACATATAATTTTGATTTCGCTTCAAAAAGAAAAACGAGCATGTGCTTGAATTATTAATACTAAATTGTCTTGAGAAACGTTAAAACGATGTTTATTTTTATTATACTTGCCAATATGGATTTTTGTTGCTTTAACACATTTGTAATTTATTGTAGCAATCCTCTGTTTTATATGTATTGACACATTCACATTGTTGCCATTTTGATTTCGCCTCAAAAAGAAAACGAGCATGTACTTGAAATATTGGTTTAAACTGTGTTTTATTTGTATAACATGTACAAAATAACGAACATAATATAATACATTGGTATAAATATTTTATACAAGAGAAAAGCCATTCGGCTTATATGAATTCAACTCCCTTGAAATATCCATGCTTAATTGTCTAGATAAAATACGTTAAAATCGCAGTTACAGTTTCTGACATTTGCCACTTTTATCATGGATTTTCTTTTCTTAAATGCAATGGTCATTTTTTGTAGCAATCCTGAGTTTTATATGTATTGACACATCGCATTTTAATATATTTGCACATGTAGGTCAACAAGGCCACCAAGGAGGAGGGCAAAACCAACAGCAAGGCGGTTTTGGTAAGATCCTCAACTGTTATTTCTTATACTGTTTAATCATGGGCAAAGAAACCATTACCGAAATACGCCTATTCAAATATACAGAAAATTTCACCTCCAAAACTGATTTTTTTCAGATAAAAAAAAAACTCTAATATTTTTCATAATTTTGCTCAAAACATAGATTGTTGGTACTCGCTAGAACTGCCTCGGCGATTCTTTCGGTGCCTAAGATTTATGGATATCCAAAAAATATAAGTGAAGATAAACCTCACCCTTAACCCTGATCACAACATATAACTAAACGGTCCGTAAGAACAAAAAAAGAAACAACCCACCCACCCACTCACACCCACACCCTCCCCTCCAACACCCTCTAACAGTGGAGGATCTTACCAAAACCTCCTTGCTGATGCTGTCCTTGTCCCCCTTGCTGGGCTTGTTGACCTAGATTTATGAATACATAAAAAAATGCCATGTGTCAATACAAAACATCCATGGTAAAAATTGGCTAATACATGTATCACTAAAATATAACGGCTATTTTAACATTATTTGGTTTGCAAGACAATTAAGCATGGATATTTGAGGTACATGCTCGTTTTCTCTTTGAAGCGAAATCTAAATGATAACAGTATGTCCATGGGTCAATACATATAAAAAGAAAGGATTGCCACAATGAACGATCATAGCACGAAAGAAAACTAATCCGTTGAACAACGAACCGAAATTACGAGTAGAGTCCAAATGATTAACACTTTCATCCATGAGTTTTTGAAGTGAACACTTCTATCTTAGAATTCGAATATGTCATATTACGAAACCACGACTATTCAAATATATTGAAAATTTCACCACCAAAATCTGAAAGTTTTCAGATAAAACAAACTCTGATATTTTTCAAAAACATAGGTTGGTGGTACTCGTTAGAACCGCCTCGCCGAGGCGATTCTAAGGAGTACCCACAATCTATGTTTTTGAGTAGAAATAAGAAAAATAATGTATACCCTATAAACCCCAGTTTTACAATATGAAAGTGGGTTTAAGGGGCTCAAAATTATATATATATGTTTTCATGATAAGTTGTTACAAAAGGGAATGTCAGTAGTAAATCAAGATCCTCCACTGTTATTTCTTAAACTGTTTAATCATGGGCAAGAGAAACGTTGTACCCTAGGCTAGCTACTAGGCCAATATATAAGTATGTTTGTCACTTTTTGTTTTCTTCTTATTATTTTTTTTTCATTTACATTCTACTTTTTGATTCAATGCTTAGCTAGTCTATGGGTGAATTTTTCTTCTGTGGTTGTCTCTGAAATATTAGAAATCCAGGCCATATTATCTTTGGACTAGCCACAGAGCTCAATAAGCCAAAAAGTATATATGTCTATTTCGAAGTCTTAGGCAAGGCTAGTTGCACCCTTGTCTGTTAAAAATGCTCCCAGTGAAGATTCTGGTTAAAATTGTGCGAATGCGCTCTCTGATCTGAATCTGTGCTGGGCGCACATGTCTGAATGTACGTTTTCTTATGTTCCGGATCAAATACTTAAGGCATGGGTCCAGGATTTGACCAGCAAAGAGACCAATGTTAATCATAATTATGAGAAACGGCGTATTTTGGAGTAAACGGATTGTCGGAATAAAGTGCACATGCGCAATCTCATTTGGTCTTCTATGTCGCCCGGTTGAAGAAAATATCCTGGAGCAATGATATCTGCATTGACTATTTCAGTCCCAACATCACGGACATCACAGAGTAATGCATTAAGGGATAGAAATCTTATTATTGTAACACTATTTTTAACTCTACAAAAATTGATATTTTTTGAGTGGTATAATACTTTCGATCCTCTAGATCGAGATATTATTTTGCAAACTGTGCAGACTAAGATAAGATGGACCATAAGGAGCCGTCTTATCTGGATACACACTGTTAATATAGAGATCAAACATGGTTTTTTATGCATTAACATTCGCCAGGTCCCGTGGGAGGTGTTGAAAACCGAGGCGAAGGCCGCGGTTTTCAATACCTCCCAAGGGACCTGACGAATGTTAATGCATTGAAAAACCATGTTCGATCGCTATTATTGCATAAAAACTGAAAACATTTGCTACATGTCGCGTTATTTCTTGCACTATTTTGTTTCGCCTTTTCACAGATGCCTCGCGAACGTAATTTCCACGAACTATGCTCGTTCTAGGGCCGGGCACTATACATATCTCGTAACGGCAGCAAATCAGTGGCCCCGGTACGAGCATACTGAAAGTTGCGTAGCCGTGCATTAACAGCGCGTAAATTGCCTTGTTAATACACGGCTTTTCGCCGGTTAATGCACGGTTGTTGATAATGTGCGACACTGCTTTTTATGCAATAATAAAAACTTATGGTTAACTATCAGTTAAATTCCATTGATGACTTATGACTAAAACAGAAGATTCCAATAGAAGGACCTTGTTAATATTTGGTCTGTCTTACAGTCTGGCTTTAGAGACCAATAATGGTATAACTCACTAATGATTTAATTGTCCCTACCAAGGCGCTATGCAAGACATCACGAAAAAATGCCTATATAATTTTGACCCCCTTAAACCCCACTTTAATATAGTAAAACTGGGGTTTACAGGGGTATACTTTTTCTTATTTCTACTCAAAAACATAGATTGTGGGTACTCGTTAGAACCGCCTCGCCGAGGCGGTTCTAACGGGTACCCACAATCTATGTTTTGAGCAGAAATATTAAAATATATAGAGTTTTTTATCTGAAAATTTTCAGTTTTTGGAAGTGAAATTTTCAGTATATATTTGAATAGGCGTGTTTTCGTAATGGACACCAAAGGCATGCCATAAAGAAGTTATTATGAGATCCCGGCAGAGGGTAGTAAAGAGGTTATTATGAGATCCCGGCAGAGGGTAGTAAAGAGGTTATTATGAGATCCCGGCAAAGGGTAATAAAGAGGCCTTCTAAGGGTAATAAATACTTTGGATTGGATTTTACCAATGGATCAGATAATAAGCCACATCACGAAAATATACCTATATAATTTTGACCCCCTTAAACCCCACTTTTATATAGTAAAATTTGGGTTTACAGGGGTATATATTATTTTTCTTATTTCTGCTCAAAAACATAGATTGTGGGTACTCGTTAGAACCGCCTCGCCGAGGCGGTTCTAACGAGAACCTACAATCTATGTTTTGAGCAGAAATATGAAAATATTAGAATTTTTATCTGAAAACTTTCAGGTTTATTGGTGGTGAAATTATCAATATATTTAAATAGGCGTGTTTTCGTAATGGGATCAGATAAATAAGCCAGTATTTAACTCTTTCACTGCCACAGGCGATAATAATAGGCTTTTGCAAACAACATAGATCCAGATGAGACGGCTCAACGCTGTTTGACATCCAGTCTTTCAACTTTACATATAAACGTCTTTTGCAAATGATAGTTTGTTAAAATAAAAAAAAAAAAAACAGGCATCAAATGTCGTCTGAAATTTGGCGCCGAAAGAGCTAATTCCTGTATTGGTCCTCTACCTGTCAATAATTTATTGACAGTACACTAAATTTTGTTGTGCCCAGTTTCTTATCAGTGATATGACCAATGACCGAGATATATCTTATTCTTATGTCTTTTAGGGAACAAATAATTAAATAAAAGCACTGAATATGTTAATTGGAGCGGCTGTTTGAAATTCTATAGGACTCTAGAACTGATCGGGATTTACGCTGAAATTAACACACACACACACACACACATACGCGCGCGAGCGCGCGCGCGCATGCACGCACGCATGCACACACACACACACACACACACAAACGTCCTTTTCTGTACCTTTTCGGTGGAAATGGTCATTTTTGGTGTTCGGCTTGGGTTACACGTTTTGCCCAACGTTGTTGATTTGGCGTGTTTTTTTTTTTTTGTTTTGTGTGTGTGTGTGTGTGTGTGTGTGTGTGTGTGTGTGTGTGTGTGTGTGTGTGTGTGTGTGTGTGTGTGTGTGTGTGTGTGTGTGTATTCATATTCGTCTGCTGATATTGTACTCAATATGATTAAAATTTTACTTCTTCAAAAGTTTTTTTTTTTTTCTTGTATTCATATTCGTCTGCCGATATTATACTCAATATGATTAAAATTTTACTTCTTCAAACGTTTGATGTTCTTTTCTTTTTTTTTCTTTTTTTTATGTTTGTGAAAAAAAAACTAATATGTCTTTACAGGTTTTAGTATTAGCAGCAGGAAACTAATTGTTAGGACGTTTTTAGGTTGGTAGTAATAGGAAAACTGATGGTCGAAATGAGGTACATTGTATTTTAAATCCGATGGCGGTTTGGCAACAGCCACAACTACTTCTGTCTCTCATTGCAAGGAACGGTCACCTTCTCGGAACATAGGCCTCCCAAATCACCGAATAAGGGTAAAATTACATGAAATGACAACACTTAACACTTGCTTACGCAGTAAAATATTTAACCCTTAAAATGTCAAGAAAACCTGCATCTGAAAATGTCGTCTGTTTATGTCGTCTGTTGCATCTTCTTGCAAACTTTTCAAATATATATAAGCAAACATTGTGGACCCAGATCAGACTGCTCCTCTGGGTCCACACTGTCTGCAACAACGAATTTTAAAGTAATCGGCAGAAGACAAAGCAGACGACAATTGTTGTGTTTGGCATCTTAAGGGTTAAACGTATTAACACGGAAAATAATCGGTAAATAGGTTACGAAGCTGAAATCATTCATTGCAGCAATATTTCCCCCTTTGACGCTTAGCGCTAAATCTTGGCATATATTTCAGCAGACAACACTTTGAAGTACTTTCTTGTTTACACCAGGAAATAAGTTTTGGCATTTCCTTAGGCGACAAATTGCATGAAATGTCAAAGCCTATTTTCTAGGATAAAATAAGAAACATGTCATCAGTTTGTTGTCGACTGAGTTGGCCCATGGGGTGGTAAAGGTTAATAGACATGCATGCCAGGTTTTAGGTTTGTAGACCTTGCAGTTAATACACATTATTTACTTAAGTGTGGCAAAACGTATTTTTCTACAAACAGGAGGTAGCAACCAACAGCAAGGAGGTGGCGGGCAACAGCAAGGAGGCCACCAGGGACAGCAAGGAGGTAGCCAGCAACAGCAAGGCTGGCCACAGCAAGGAGGTAATCAGCAACAGCAAGGCTGGCCACAGCAAGGAGGTAGCCAGCAACAACAAGGCGGGCCACAGCAAGGCGGTAGCGGGCAACAAGGCTGGCCACAGCAAGGAGGTGGAGAGCAAGGTGATGACCAGGGACAGCAAGGACCAGCAGATGCCGGAGCTGGTTTGTGGCCACAAGACGTAGGAGATACTCAAGCTGGTTATGGCGGCGAAAATGACTGGGATAGTTTTGGTAAGCCGCTAGACTGTATTCATATACAGTTGACTCTCGTTATCTCAAACACAGATATCTCAAACTATTGCTTTAGTCAACCTACTTTTTGGAAAATGTTGGTTCAAAAAGTAGGTTGACTAACAGGAGTTGAAATTTTAAGAACATAAAGCAAAGCAACTTTGCTTTATGTTCTTAAAATTTCAACTCCTGTTATCACAAATTACTGTTAATTCAAACTGAGAGTTCTGGTCCCTTAGAATTTCAGATAATGAGAGTTCACTGTATATGCACTGTACAAGAAACTTTCCTAACTGCCTGTACCAGTGATACTTAAAGACACATTTTTTCCTTCTTTGGCTAGACCCCACCCCCACCTCCCTTTCATGATCACTCCCAATATACAGTCCTGATAACAGAGCGCACATCAAAGGCTTATCTTATCTAATTGATTATGCGGTCATTAAAAGGATGTTAAGTCTCCTTAGGTGGGACCCTATAAGGGTAAATTCATGTAATTGAGCAGTATTCAATATGTTACTTTAGAACCAAATAAATTCATTTGCAAATTTTATATTTAATTTATTGGTTTGTTTTGTATCACGTTATTTATTTATTTATTTATTTATTTATTTATTTTTGATAGTTTTATTTCCAAAATACAAAAGTCTTGTTTTTTCTTGCATTGTGAAAAACTACAAATAAACTGAAATAGAAATATAAAATCGAAGGTTTTTATTTATTTATTCATTTACTAAAGTAAATAAGAACACTTCACAATTAATCCATAGCTGCCTCAAAACTCAATATTTTATCTTCAATCAAACTGAATCTGCAAATATTTTGTCTTGAGACTAAACATGAGTATTCACTAGGAAAGAAGAACAAAGGAATACTAAATAATATTTATATATGAAAGTAAAACATAATGGAATTACCAGAAAGTTTTCTTCAAGAGCATAGCTCTTGATAAGATGTTTTTTCAAAGTATTGATATTTTTCTTATTTTCTATGAAACATGTGTTGTGGGTACTCACTAGAAGCGCCTTGTTATACGCTTCTAAAAAGAAATCATCAGATTATCACCAAATTACCCACCTTGTCTGTTTCTCTGTCTTCATCATAAACTTTGCAGATATCAAATCTAATTTCCGCTTATCAGACCCTACCTGTAAGGGTGGCCAAAATCCCCAAAAATTTCTTATGTTAATCTCCTTAGAGTCATTAGGGTGTTATGCAATCCAAAATGTGTCTTTAAGGGAAGTAGGGGTGGGGGATGGGGAGAAAGGATGTGGGGCTTGGTACAGTTGGTTAATTTCCAGTCATGTTGTACAAGGGTGACAACTTTTCTAATATCATGTTTGCTTTTGTGCACGCTAAAAGCCTTCTGAAAAAATCTACTCTTGGAGGAAAGAATTTCCTCCAAACATCACGAAAACAAGCCTATATAATTTTTACCCCTTGAAGCCCAACTCTTATATAGTAAAACTGGGGTTTATTGGGGTAAATATTTTTTACTTATTTCTGCTCAAAAACATAGATTGTGGGTACAAGGTAGAACCGCCTCG
Source organism: Anodontia alba (assembly GCA_964016985.1). Lineage (NCBI taxonomy): Eukaryota > Metazoa > Mollusca > Bivalvia > Lucinida > Lucinidae > Anodontia > Anodontia alba. Next base: position 90,942,206 of record OZ024830.1, on the reverse strand, counting down.
TCGACGTGGTTCTAACGAGTCCCCACAATCTATGTTTTTAGCATTAATATGAAAAATATCAGAATTTTTTATATTAATATTATTTTTTTTTTTTTTTTTTTTTTTTTGGTACAATTTTCAGTATATTTGAACAGGCATGATTTCGTAATTGAGTAGTCCTTTTCAGAATAGGGATAAAGCCATTTTGACAGAGTTGTCTCTATTACTCGGACAGACAAAAATGAACCAATTGTGAGACCCAGATCATGTGCGTCAGAGCTCAGCATCGGATCAAGGTCTACACTGTTTGCCACTCATTCTGTGTGTGTGTGTGTGTGTGTGTGTGTGTGTGTGTGTGTGTGTGTGTGTGTGTGTGTGTGTGTGTGTGTGTGTGTTTGTTGTTGTTGTTTTTTTGTTTTGTTGTTTTGTTGTTTGTTTGTTTTTTGTCATTTTTTTTATTTGTTTGTTTTTTTCTTTTAATTCCAACGGTTAGTTAAAAATGGACTTGCTCTTCTTTAAGGGCAAGAAGGGTAAGGAGTAAAGATGTAAGAAAGTTAAAGGGAAAATTCTAAATACAAGTATAAATAAGAGGGATTACGATCAATGAGCCAAATGTATAAACAAGTGCATTAACTTTATGAGCTAGATGTATACATTGGAGAGGTAATTCTTACGAGAGCTTTCTCTCTAAATAACATGTGAGCTGAATGTATAAATAGAAGAGGTAAGGACAAATAAAAATATGTGTGTTTAGGGTAACATGTTAGAAAACAAAATATGTAAAGTAGGTAGGAATTCTTTTTTTATTATTATTATTTTACATTTTTTACGTAGAATTATATCATAAGTATCAAATATATCAAATATATTGGGACTTCGCACATACTTCACATAAAATTTTACTAAGTTTGACTATCCTTAGATGTGTCTAAAAGTACAGGTAGAATGACAAACAGTGTAGACCCTGAGCAGTTTGATCTGGGTCTACCATTACGGAAACATGCCTATTCAAATATATAGGAAATTTCACCTCCAAAAACTGAAAATTTTCAGATAAAAGACTGATATTTTTCATATATCTGCTAAAAACATAGATTATGGGTACTTTTTAGAACCGCCTCGCCGAGGCGGTTCTAACGAGTACCAACAATCTATGTATTTGAGCAGAAATAAGAAAAATAATGTATACCCCTGTAAACCCCCGTTTTACTATATAAAAGTGGGGTTTAAGGGGTCAAAATTATATAGGCATGTTTTCGTGATGCACTGTTTGCTCATACCTACTTGTCCGAATATTTAGCATAACTATTTTATTCAAGTAAAAACAGGAAAAATTGCTAGATTTCTCCAGAAAAATTATGTAGGGCAGGGTTACATATTCACACATATTTTTATTTATTTGGCCTAATCATGACATGATCCAAATCTAATGCACCAAACGAATAGATGGGTAATTTCTACGTGAGATTAGGCATATATTAGAGCGATAATTATTACGTGAGTTGACTGTATACATAATGGTTTGTGTTGAGGTTTTATGACCCAGTCAACCAAATTGGGTCATGTTGAGTGCGATCAGTTTACCTAACCACACTTTTACTGGTTAAGTCTATAGTGAGCAGTAAACCAGTATTGTGCACATTTTTTTTCTTTTTCGCCAGAAACTGACAACTATCCTTTTTGAATCAGCGGAAGGGGTGGGGTGGGGGTAGGGAATGACCGTAGAAAATATTTCATGATCAATCTCCACAAAAGAATGTTGCCGATCCAGTGGGGGTCGAACCCGCAACCTCTTGATCACCAATCGGACGCGCATCCTTTTGAGCCACCGAAACCGAAATATAAATTAAAGAATATAATAATTAGCTGATCTAAAGTATAAATAAGGGTGGTAATGATGACATGACACGAATCTATCTGCACACAGTCGGTAGTGTAGTATCAGAAAAGAAAAAAGATGCATATAGAGGTAATCATTACGTGGACCAGTGAAATAGAAGTATAATATTTACGGGAGGTTAGACATAAATAAGAAAGGTAGCCATTATGTGAGTTGTATGGACAAATTAAAGACTATAAGCATCATGTGAGCAAAAAGATAAATAAGAGAAGTTATCATGACCTGACATAAATAAGGGAGATAATCATTACGCGAATATGCCAAACGAATAGAAGGGTATTTTTTTTAGCTTAGGCATATACTAGAGAGGTAATCATTATGGTGACAATGTAATATCTTTAAAGTCATTGCAGTATTGTTGTTTCCACGAAAACTGTAGGTTTTGTAAATGCGAAACTTTTCCCCTGTATCTATTGATATGTGATTATATATATATTGTAGTGCCGATTTAAACTCTGTGTAATCCTTTGCAATGTGTGTTTCTTCTAGGGATGGACTCCCAGGGACAAAACCTAGGTGACATTGACTTTGGTAAGCACATTAATTTTCCATTTTTCGTTGTTTTCGTGTAGGTGGCGTACATAGGACTGTTTTTGCGACTGCCGTAAATCAATGAGCCGCTACCTGAAAAAAATGTCCTTATCACATTACACAGTCGACTCTTGTTATCTCGACTTCGCTTATCTTGAATAACCGCTTATCTCGAAATGAAATTCTGGTCCATGTTTTAACATGAACATCTAACAACAGGTAAAATATTGTGGAAAAGACGAAAAAATGCTTGCTCCTAAGGAGCAATTTCTCCTCTTTTCCACAAAAAAAAAAATCAATATATTTCAGGAATCAAATTAAATAGTCATTTGTGAAACGCGGTTGTTCGACTTGTTTTTCTCAATTTCTGCAAAGCTGATATGTAGAGGTACGGATATCTCGAAGTATTTTAGAGAATCCCTTGGACTTCGAGATAACGAGAGTCGACAGTACCTGCAACAACTGCCGTACGTTATCAGCCTGCATGTTCGCGCAGCTTAAGATCACTTGGGCTGCGTCAAGCGAAAATTTGAATGTCTTAGAACATGCACAACATGCGCATTTAAATCATCCTGCGCATGCGCAAAGTTTCATCCGGGCCTTGTTCTCCATTCGTACATTCTGTAGTATTCAAGGACTCTGTTCGTGGACTGCGAAGGCCCTTATCAGACTGCGGACGCGCAGGCTGATCTGGGCCTTCGATGTCCGCATAGCCCGAAGACACGTTTTCGCGTAGCGCGGCCCACTAACAGAATCAACGGAAACTGTCGAAAATTTTGACGGGCAGACAAATCCCTAATCAGACTGCGGGTGCGTGGACAGCTCTGGTCCTTTCTGGTTTACATATGACAACGGTTTATTTTCTCACGCTGAGGTTTATTAACCCTTGTAGTGCCAAGCTAAGTGGATACAGGCGACATTTGTATGTTTATTATTATTTTCAGAATAAATAAGGCTTGAAATTCCATGTGGATCGTCTGCCTTATTTTAACTGATACATAAAATCAAAATCAAAATGTCGCCCACATTTTTTGAATCGCGGTTGAAGGTTTAGGTCTCCATTCGGGCAATAAAACATATTGAGAGGCATGAACTAATCATTATTTCTTATTTATTTTATTTGTTTTTATTATTTTTTTTTCTTTTGCAAACGGGGATAAATGGACTTAATTGCTTCCTTCTGTAAAAAAAAAAAAAAAAAAAAAATCCACTTCTATTTCCTACTTTGGTAAAATTAATATGCAATTGAATCGCTACGACTGATTTTTTGCAGACAAATAAATTAAGCATACACTCGACATCAGGAAAACACGCCTATATAATTTTGACCCCATAAACCCCACTTTTACATAGTAAAAGGGTTTACAGGGGTATAGAATATTTTTCTTATTTCTGCTCAAAAACATTGATTGTAGGTACTCGTGGGTACCCACAATCTATGTTTTTGAGCAGAAATACGAAAAATATCAGAATTTTTTATCTGAAAAGTTTCATTTTTTGGTGGTAAAATTTTCAGTATATTTGAACAGGCGTGTTTTCGTAATGAAAACACTTTTTGCTTGGTCCACCACGGAGCGAAAAAGTGTCTTTGAGTGTATGCTACCTCACTCTCAACAGGATTTTTGTTCTCCTCTCATATGCGCACAGGTAACAATGGAGGTCTTGGTGAGCGGTCCCTCACTGAAAATAAGAGAAGGGGCTTTCGGAGCTGCCCATCACTGAAAATAGGGGCTTTTGTAGCTGCTCCGTTCCACTGATAGATTGGTGATTTTGGAAATAAAGATTACAAACACCCACATAGTGGAGTCAAAGTTGAAGCAACACATGTTTTGAAAACGGCCGAGGGTGAAATATTGGAGTCTTTAGGAACAGTCCGGGCTGAAAAAGTGGGGTCTTTAGGAGCTTCCCAGACCGAAATTTGGGGCTTTATGGAGGCATATACCTGTACTGCATGTAGATGGGCGTACCACACCCCACCTACCACCGGGTACGTTCTACAGTTGGTTCCTTAAAAGGGCAAAGAAAGAGGGACTGAAAAATCATGAGGAAGGTCAGGTGGTGAACGGATATTTTCGAACACAGCAATGAGATGCTACAAAGACGATTCACGTCTAATCGGGCCCAGAGGTTATAAAACTTATTTTTTCATGTTCAATTCAGCTGAGCATGAAATTTGCTCTGCTAATAAATATCAACTTACTAGCAATTGCAAATTCCTTCTTGCTAAACATAGCTAAGCGTGAAAATTTCTCTACTAATGAATATGAAAATGCCAACTATTGTTGGCGTTTTTACATTTATTAGTGGAGAAAATTTCATGCTCTGCTGAGTTGAGCATGAAAAAAAAGTTTTATAATCTCGCGGCCAGATTTTGCGGATGTGCAGATTGATCTAACTCATAATGGCCTTTTACACACATAGCACATTACCCAGCTAGCATTCTACGTAAATCGACATCGAGCCGTCATCGGCCCGTCAGCTACACTGATGGGCCGATGACGGCCCGATATAGATTTACGTAGAATGCTGACTGGGTAGTTTATACATGAAACGTATCAAATATTCCGTCTTATATACATTTAAAGCTTAAGCTCACTCTAGTTTAAAACATCAGAAGAAAATTATTGATATTTTCTTATTTTGCGCGGAAATAAGACTTGACATTTCATTCAAACTGTCACCTAATTTTTAAGTAATATGAAATTTCATTTTCTTGTGCGAAACAGGAAAATATATTTCAATGCTGTCTGCTTTTGTTTATAGTCTGTCTGCTTTTGTTTGTAGTCACCAGATTAAAACGTTCAACTGCGTAAACTCTCTAATGTGCTTGCCCAAAGTTAGGCTACAGCACGTTTTAGTGGGCAGTTTAATGAGTAAAAAAGAGTTCATATTCTTGTTATTATAATTTTTTTTTCAGACGATTTATTTGGAGCTCTGAGAGCTCTGGCGGAGAAAAGGAGACTGCAGAACCAGCGCAAATAAGCAGCTTCAAACCAGAACAACGGCCTGGACCGGAAATGGACTTCGAATCGGATAGAATACCGTTTTTTCTAACTTCAAATAACCTTCACTCTTTCAGTCATACGCTCATGCAGAAATGAGAACGTATATTCGTGTGGTTACCGTTCTTGTGTGAATTTAGAAATGTTTTATTTTGTCAAGGAATTCATTTAACTATACAAAAGGCTTACTGTATTCATCCAGTTGATAGAAGCATTCTGCCAGACAGTCTTGGGCAAACAGTTAAGACCCTGATCAGACGCCGCATGATGCGGCGTCTGATCAGGGTCTGCATGTTTGCAACACGACCGACAGTGTTTTAAGGCTCTATATCCCTCGAAAATAGACATTTTTTAATGAATTGATATATGGTAATAATACGATCATAAAATGTGGCATCTGACAGCCTGTAAAATTTCAGTTAGTCTCTCGTTTTTGAAATGGATCAAAAGTGAAATGATTTTTTATCGCATCTCTGAATGAATGTTGCCAACATTAACTCTGAGATAGGATAAAAAAAAAATCATTTCATTCCAAGAACGAGAGACTAACTGAAATTTTACAGGCTGTCAGATGCCACATTTTATGATCGTATTAATACTAAATATCAATTTATTTTGGATAAAAAAATGTCTATTTTTGAGGCGTATGGAGCCTTTAAGATACATCAACAGAGATGCAAAATATGCTAATGTATTGTCCTTTGAATGGGAAATGTCGATTGGTCTGAGATACAGTTTTGTCGGTTTTGGACAAACAAAGGACCTAGTAAAAGTGGTATTGAAAGCTATTAAAGGCCAGAAACAAAATAACGACATATATATGTATATTTCTCTACATCATGACACTAAACGCAATGACCCTTTTGTTATATGAAAACAAGATAAGCTAAAATCAGTGTGCGCATCTTCTCTGCGCATCGATATACGTAGTCTAATGTATGTATAGATTCTGTAAGCGGACATCGCAGGCTGATCTGGGTCTGCGTTGCCCACATAAGGGTCATTTACATGCGTTTTTCACTTTTTCGTATTTTTTTCTTCTCTACTACACTTCCATTAAAAAGTTAAAATAATGCTTTGTGTGTTTTATTGCCGGCAAAACAAAGTACTCTTTTCTTGTTTTTTTTTTTTTTTTTTTTTTTTTGCACGTCAGCGCTCGACAGACCTGAGCAAGCATGGAGACCCAGATCAAACAACTCTTCTAGGAGCATTTATATCTGGGTCTATACTGTTTGCAAAGGAAGCAGTTTGATCAACACTATACCATTCGGTCAGAACCTTATAAACACATCACAAAGTTGTCTTATGGACTTGTGCAAATTTTAGGACAAGTATGGTAAGGAGTTACGTGTAAGGTGTCCGAATATTAGATGTGCGATAATTAGGTGAAATACGGTATACCCGGTATCCAATAGAAATGCTAATAGGGTCTAAAATCAAAAGGCGCCAGTGTCACACATAGCAGATAAATAAAAATATTAGCTTGCGTATCAAAGCATATCACAGACTAAGCTAAACAGATGATACTTCTATAGATCATGTGAATCATCTGTCTTCTAGACAGATAATTCTTCTATGGATCATATAAATCATCTGTTCGCTAGACAGATGTTTCTTCTGTGCATCATGTGAATCATCTGTCTGCTAGACAGATGTTTCTTCTGTGGATCATGTGAATCAGCTGTCTGCTAGACTAATGATTCTTCTGTGGATTATGTGAACCATCTGTCTGCTAGGCAGATGTTTCATCTGTGGATCATGTGAATCATCTGTATGCTAGACAGATGGTTCTTCTATGGATCACTAGTGACCAGCCTTTATAGTCATAATATTATTTTGGTTTTATTTCAGTGGATTATAAAATAGGATTATATGAAAAATTAAAGCACTGAGAGTACTGATAGAGGCGGTTGCCTGAACTCTTGAACTGTTTGAGATTTACGTTAAAATCAACAAAAACAAAAACAAAAAAAAAAACAATAATGGCAACCCGTTTTGGGTTTTAACTTATTTAATGCAGATAGCTGCATTTAAAATACATTGTCTCTTTTAATAAATATAGATATCTGTATTTGTTGGAATTACAGATTTCTTTAATTGACAAAAATACATATATCTGTAATTGAAATAGAGAGATCTCTAATTGAAACGCAGAGATTGGATTTGAAATACAGACATCTTTATTTTCGATCATAATATATCTGCATTTCAATTAGAGATATCTACATTTCAAATGCAGATATCTGTATTTCAATTAGAGATATCTCTTATTAAGCTGAATTTTGGATATCTGCATATTAAATACATGTATCTCTAATTGAAATGCGCATATTTGTATTTGAAATGAGATATGTGAATTTCTAAATTAAATACATATATCTGTATTTCAATAAGAAATGTCTGCATTTCAATTAGAGATATCTGTATTTATGATTGAAATAGAGATATCTCCTATTCACTACATTTATAGGAAACTGATAACTTCCTCGCCGATTTTACATGCGCACCGTTCACCGGTTACAAATACTAATGTGACGGACGGTGCAGTTTGCCCTCTTACAGACTAAACAAAGCAATTCATTAAAGATGCCCAAGATTTCACATCATTATCTCTTTACAGTCAAACCCGTCGCTATAAACATTCTCATATGTTTGGTTACAAACAAGCATACATAAACGTTATTCGCATAGGTCGCCATCTTTGTTGTGCCAAATGACAAATTGAGAATAGCCCCTCCTCTGCCCTTTTACTGTGGTTAGTAAGACCGCGGCTAGGGTAACTTTGTTTTTCAGATATCACTATTGAGCGCGGGATTTGCACCAATTTTGGTGACCTCTCACAGTTTAATGTATTGGATGTGGGCGTGCTTCAGCAAAAAGAAAAAAAAATATGAAGCCTCCCGCAGTTTTCTGCGCAAATTCAATTTTTTCCGGACCTAAATGTATTCAAGAAGTTATTTTTTGTTCACTTGTTTATGACATGAAAGCATGGTATCAAAGTTATTGAAAAAAAAAAACATCATTGATATCACTCATCATCTCAGTGGATAGACCAGTTGATTACACGTTACAAAGGGAAACAACTCAGCTTATACGTTACCGATGCTATACAAGGGAAACAACTGAATCACCAGATAGTATTATGTTGGCAGGAAATGCCAGTCATATTCTTTAAATATTTTATTCTGACAATATTAGTAGAAAGCAAGTATTTTAAGGACTAGTTTGTTATTGTTTGCATGTTCTGAAGCAGAACTTGTGCTGTTATAACGGGACGAAATGTCCCGCCTTTATTACCGAGAAATATAGGTAAAATTGGTCAGTTTGAGCAATACCTCTCGCTCAGCTTTTACCAGGGCTCTAGGTAAGTAGAAAGAAAAGAAGACACGCAGAATATTTAATAGGTGAGTTGATACCTCGCACTTAGTGGATTCTGACCCTCCCCACCCCGCTCTGTGTCTCGTTGGAGGAGCTCCCCCTCTATTACAAATTCCTAAAATCACCTCTGTTTGTTAGACAATGCTGCAGATTTAGTATGCTTTTCATGAGTACCGGGTATTCAAATTCGTCCGCCGATATTTTAAAAACTCAATAAGATCAAAATCTTATTATATACAAAGTTTGACGTTTTCTTTGCTTTTGTTCGTTTATTCGCTATTTCTAAGCATCGGAGTGTATAAAGCTTATATGTTTAAAGGAATTAGTACCAAGAATCCTCAGATAAATAGATTATCTGGTGAATATTCCCCATAATTTAAGCTTTTCAAGAAATGAATACATTAATTTACGACACATGCTTAAGTTATCCGATGTGTGTGTGTGTGTGTGTGTGTGTGTGTGTAAATAGGCCCAGTATTTTGTTTCGATTTCTTGCCAGGCAAAAACAGTAATGAATGCAAGGAATATAGATAGATTAGTTGTCTCATAAAAATTAGTCAGAAAATATTCTGATTTAAGAAACGGTTACTTTTTTTACTGATTTCATAAGTAGACTTCCAAAATCCCGGACATAACACTTCTACCTACATGTCTTTCGTTCAGACCTATGGGCATGGTGGGCGAAGCTTGCTTACTAAATAAGGCTTACTGTCCATGGATGCCTGATTATACCCTTTATTCTGGGGTCCATGTCTGTTGGTCTGAACATTCTGATTCATCATTATTTTACAGATTTATGAGTTTGGAAGAAGGTTTGTGTAATTTGAGTGTCTCATGACCGCAACTACTTAAATTATATGGTTTTGAATTAGGCCCAGTTTCTCTTGCTGGTCAGATAATTTGTACCTTTTAAAATGGATAAATAAAAAAAAAAATCTTAAAATGTATTAACATCAAGAGAATTAGACTAGAAATATCTACATTTCAGAGCTCCAGATTAAAGGAGTGCTTAGGTACATATTTTCTTATTTCCCCTAGTAAACGTATGTTGTGGGTACTAACTAGGACTTCTAGAAACGTCTTGGTAGCATGCTTTCATTGAGTTCCCAGAACATATGTTTTGAAAGAATTGAGAAGGTCTGGCACATACAAGAACTACAACTCTAGGTCCCACAGTTATTTAGTCATCTGTCCTGACAGTATTTAGTAAAAGAAACCTTGTGCATTTGATAACTCCAACACTCTTTCAGATATATTGATTGCACTAAGTAGGATTGTACATGAGGTTGAGAAGATGTGTTGCATAAACTACAACTCCAGGTGCTGTGTTAAGAATTATCTCCCCTAATAGAAACTTTGTGATCTTGGTAACTCCACCATCTTTTCAGATATATTGATGATACTTGGTAGGATTGTACATAAGGTTGAGAAAGCATGTCACACAAAAGAAGCACAACTCTAGGTGTATCTCCCTTGACAGTATTTGGTAATAGAAACCTTATGATTGCCATAACTTCAACACCATTTCAGATATATCGATGATAGTAAGGAGAATTGTACAAGACGTTGAGAAGACGCGTCTTGTACAAGATCTACAACTCTAGGTACTGTATTTTTTTAGGTATCTCCCCTGTCAGTATTTGGTAATAGAGACCTTGTAAGTCCAACACCCGTTGAAATATATTGATAGTACTTGATAGGAATGAACAGGAGGTAAGAAGGTTAGTCGTATACAAAAACTGTAACTTAGAGTACTGCAGTTTTTTAGTTCACTCCCCTGACAGTATTTGTCAGTGGAAACCATGTGATTGTCATAACTTAAGCGCCATGGAAGATACATTGATGATACTTGGTAGAATTGTACATGAGGTTAAAAAAGTGTGTTGCATGTAAGGACCATAAGACTGGATGCTGTGTTGTTTTTTGTTTTTTGTTGTTGTTTTTTTTGTTATCTCCCCTGACAGTATTTGGTAATAGAAATTTGTTTGCTGCATAGCTTCATCAGTTAAAATTGGATCTTCTTTAAATTTGCAGAAGTGGAGGACATTGATATTTTGGAGATATCCTCCAGATTAATGAATATTGTAGACAATGAGTGACCTTTTAGGCACAGGTGAGCGTTAATGACCACCATGGTCCTCTTGTTTATATATGAAGAGTGCAGAGAGCTGAGACAAACAAAAACCACAGTTGATTTCGAAGCTTGATTTTGGATTTTGTGTAACCGCATTTTAACCACAAATATGTTTCATAGATTAAAGCAGACGCATCCTCTTATTTCACTTTTGGTTGTATATACGCTAAAAAGAAAGACATGTGACTAGCGAGTCCAATGGTGAAAACCTTACTGAAATATTCCAAATACTTACTACATCATTGGTTCTTGTGAAACATTTAAAAAATGTTTTAAAAACTTTAATTTGAAAATATTCCAAATACATGTACTTACAACAGTGGTTCTTATGAATTTTTTTTTTTTAAAAATGTTTTAAAAAAAAGTAATTTGAAAATATTCAAAGAATGTATACAGAGAGAAAAGGTCTCTTCCCTATTTATATATTAGGGTGCAGTGCTTATACATTTTCGTATTTAACTTGATACAAGTTAATTTTGAGAAATCAAATTTATGTCAAACTAAAATTTAAATTCCATTGTCTGAAGTTATTTTACTGAAGTTTTATGTGTATTTTGTAATGATCTTTGGAATGTAATTATCAAAAATAAATTTGTTCTTGGTAATTTTTTTTCTAACATAGTAACCTGTATCTTGCATTTTTCATATTTAAAAAAAATGTTTTTGGAATTTAATTATATTAGTTTTCATAATTTAAAAAAAAATCTAGCTTGAAATTTTAAGTCTTAATATCAATAGTAATAGAATACTTACTTTTTTTTTAATCAAAATTAGCAGTCTGGAATAAAATGATGAGGATTTAAAATCTAAAAGAATCAATGACATCATAGGATAGTGTATTGTAGGATAGCTTTTTTACAAAGTATAAATAGCAATACCAGTTACTAAGACTTTGAATGCATGTAACCTTTGAACATTTAGGAATTTCCAAATGGGGTTTTCAACATAATTTTCATTTTACCAATATCTTTACCGTAATTTGAAATATTCTGAAATTAGGGGATGCATCTGAACATCTTTAAGCTCACTACTGTTTTTATTATACCCGTTTTTCAAACAGGGCGTATTAGGTTATGGGCTCTGAAGCCATAAACTTATCGGGAGGCCAGCTAACTCCTCCTACAGTTTACATCCCATCAGGCTGAATCTTGGTTTATAAATAGACCATGATGTGGAGCAGCACATAATGTTTCGGGGTTACAGTCCACCAAATACTAACAGGGTTATGTACCTTTGAAAATTCCTGTTGGCTTTTTGTTTCCAGCTAACTCCTCCTACAGTTTACATCCAATCAAGCTGAAACTTGATATATACTTAGACCATGATATGGAACAGTGCATATTATTTCAAGGTTACAGTCCACCAAATATTAGCAGAGACATGTCCCTTTGAAAATTTCAGTAAACTTTTAGTTTCTGACTAAATCCTCCTACAGTTTACATCGGATCAAGCTAAAACTTGATTTATAGTTAGACCATGATGATGTGGAACAGTGCATATTTGTTTTAGGTTACAGTCCATCAAATATTAGCAGAATAATGACCCTTTGAAAATTTAGGTAATTTTTTTCGTTTCTTGCTAGTTTCTCCTACAGTTTACATCCGATCAAGCTGAAGTTTGAGTTATAGGTAGACCATGATGTGATGCAGCGCATGTTCTTTTGAGGCTACACTCCACCAAATATTAACAGAGTTATGTCCCTTGGAAAATTTGGTAAACTTTTTGTTTCTGGCCAACTCTTACTACAGTTTACATCGGATCAAGCTGAAACTTGATTTATAGTTAGACCATGATATCGAGCAGCTCATATTTATTCGAGGTTACAGTCCACCAAATATCAGCAGAATTATGTTCCTTTGAAATTTTCAGTAAATTTTTCACTTCCCCCGCTAACTCCTCCTACAGTTTACATTTGATCGCGCTTAAACTTGATTTATAGTAAGAACATGATGTGGAGCAGCGCAAATTATTTCAAGGTTACAGTCCACCAAATATTGGCAGTTATGCCCCTTTGAAAATTTCTGTAAATTTTTTGTTTCCGGCTTATTCCTACTACAGTTTACATTGGATCAAGCTGAAACTTGATTTATAGTTATACCATGATGTGGAGCAGGGCATATTATTTTGAGGTTACAGTCCACCATATATTAGCAGAGCTATACCCCTTTGAAAATTCTGTAATCTTTTCGTGTCCGGCTAACTCCTATAGTTTACACCCGATCAAATTGAAATTTGTAAATACTTACACTGAGCTTAAACTCAATTTATAATAAGAACATAATGTGGAGCTGCACATATTATTTTGAGGTTACAGAACATCAAATATTACCAGAGTTATGCCCCATTAAAAATTTCCATAAACTTTGCGTTTCTGGCTAACTCCTTCTATAGTTTACATCTAATCATGCTGAAAAGCGATTTATTGTTAGACCGTGGTGTGGAGCAGCGCATATTATTAGGAGGTTACAGTAGACCAAATATTAGCAGAGGTATGCCCCTTTAAAATTCTGTTAATCTTTTGTTCCCGGCTAACTCCTCATATATATAGTTTACATCCAATCAAGCTGAAACTTGATTTGTAGTTTGACCATGATGTGGAGCAGCACATATTATTTCAAAATTACAGTCCAACAAATAGTAGCAGCATTATGTCCCTTTGAAATTTTTGGTATTTTTTTGGTTTCCAGCTAACTCCACTTACAATTTACACAGGTCTGGAGCACAGAACTGCACAGTAGTCCGTATATGTGCTACATCTTATTACTTGCCAAGGGCGTATGATGCCTCCGCTTGTAGAGCTCCTGTTTGTTTCTAGACACAATATATATATATATAATAGAATGGACATAATGACTCCTCAAATGGATGGAATAACAGACGATAAACGGTAAAAGGCCAGAACTATGTACATTTAAGCACTCTAGATGATTATCCAGATTATCTTTTTAATTATAATTTCTACACAAAACACATGTTGTTGGTAATTTTTTTGAAGGTTATTGATAGGGTAGTTGTAATGAATACCCACAACTTACAATCCTTTCAGTCCTTTAAGAAATAAGAAACATGTAAGTATTTCATACTTGAAAAATAAAAAAAAACAAAAAAAAAACAGTGTGTTATCTGATTATAAATAATGTTACTGTACACAGTACAGGGAAATTAAATAAAAAGTTAAAAGGGGTTCAGAACCACAGTGATGTGGATCAAATATTCATGATACTTAAACTGGTTACTCTGAATTGTGCAGAATGCACACGTGGTGTAGCGAAAATGGCATTGCTTTAGTTACATATCAAGAAATATTGAACAAAATGAAAGTACAGATGATATGTATTCTAGAGGCTTATAGAAATTAAGGAAACCGCCACCATCAGCACTCTCAGTGCTTTGATTGTATAGCTGAGAGTCAACTGCTCAGTGTTGTAAAATTTACAACATTAACAAGCAAAATTTACAAATAAGTAGACTGCAGTATATTAACGTATTGTTTTTTGGGGTTTTTTTTTTTTTTTGTTTTGTTTTTTTTTTTTTTTTTGGTTTTTTTATTTAAAAAAAAATCAAATACAAAAAACAGTAATGAAAGTCAATTTTAGAAAGCACAAATATGGAGGAAACTAAGGAAGAACACAAACAAAACAAAAGAAAAAAAAAACATTTTTGTCTGGCAAATTAGCCTACATCATGGTAAACGTCAATAATATTTTCATACCAGTATGTCTGAAATAGCTGAATGACCTTGTAACCCGAAAACAGCAGTGTGTTTAGATAAGCAAATCAAAACTTAATTATTTCTCTCAGTTAAAACAATGCCAGCAAGAAGCGACAAGTCGGTTATATTGCTTGTTTTAAATTTCTCGCCTCATGGCTCGAAATTTAAATGATGCAATAACCTATACATGTAACAAATGTTTTTATGCAATAATAGCGATCGAACATGGTTTTTAATGCATTAACATTCGCCAGGTCCCTTGGGAGGTGTTGAAAATTCGGCGAATGTTAATGCATGAAAAAACATGTGTGATCCCTATATTATCAAATATTTTTGGACTTTGCACATACTTCACATAAATTTTACTTAGTTTGGCTATCATTACGTGACTGGACCAATAGAATAGAAGCGTAATATTTACGTGAGGTTAGACATAAATAAGAGAGGTATAGCGCTAAGCGGATAATTTTACAGTGACGTCACGGCAGCTAAATCATTCAAACTAAAATCTTAACTAGACTTCCCGATTTATGTCTTGTAATTTGTAACAATTTTAAATCTGTTCCATGGTCGATAATTGCATAATACATTTTGCATTTATTTTCTTAACATACTTGTCTTTTATATTTAATTCTAAAAAAAAAATATGAAACAAAAAATAAAACACGGAACACATAATGTCCAGATTTGTAATCTGAGCTGTTGCGCATGTATGGTACCGCTGCTTACAATATTCATTAAAAGGGTACATTTCATGATAACCTCTTGTTTATACATGTGACTCACAGGATGCTTATGGTCCTAATTTGTCCATTTAGCTCACATAATGACTCTTATCCTCGGAGGATAAGTTGACAGCGACGTCACTGGTTGTTTATAATGTTAGACCAAGTCCATTTTTGATAAATAGGCAAACGCCAACCTATAAATAAGGGAGATAATCATTACGCGACTATGCCAAATAAATAAAAAGGGTAATCATGCATAAACTAGAGAGGTAATAATTAAAAATCTGTTTTAAGTCATTGCAGCATTGCGTGTGTGTGTGTATGTGTGTTTTTTGTGTGTGTGTGTGTTTTTTTTTTTTTTTGTGTGTGTTTGTTTTGTTTTGTTTTTTCTGTGTCTATTGATCATGTAATAATCTATACTATAGTTTCAATTTAAACTGTGTAATTCTATGCAGGGCTTATGGACTCCCAGGGACCAGACCAGGGTCTAGGCCTAGATGACTTTAATATGGGTAAGCACATTTCCCATTTTTTTTTTTTTTTTTTTTTTTTTGTATTTTATTTTATTTTTTTTTTTTATTTTTTTATTTTTTTTTTTTTTTTTTTTCGTGTATGTGGCGCTTACCCCGTAGACGTACAAAGAAGATACGCTTTGCGACTGCCGTAAATCAATGAGCCGTTAGCTGAAAAAAATGTCCTTTTCACATCATACTGGCAACAAATCTTCCTGCGCATTTGGGAAATAAAACATAATGAGACACATGAACTTATGTTGTTTTTTTTTTTTTGTTTTTTTGTTTTTTGTTGTTTTTTTTTGTTTTTTTTTTTTTTTTTTTTTGTTTTTGCAAAGAGGGATAAATGGATTTAAATGCTTCCCTCTGTTAAAAAAAAAAAAGAAAAAAGAATCTAAATCTACTTCCATCTCCTACTTTGGCAAAGTTCATAGGCAATTGAATCGTTAAGACTGCATTTTCGCAGGTCAATAAATTAAGCAGCCACTCGAAGATATTTTTTGATTAGTCCACCACCGAGCGAAAAAGTGTCTTCTTTACGAAAAAACGCCTATTCAAATATATAGAAAATTTCATCTCCAAAACTGAAAATTTTCAGATGAAAAAGTCTGATATTTTTCATATTTCTGCTCAAAATATAGATTGTGGGTACTCGTTAGAACCGCCTCGCCGAACCCGTACTCGTTAGAACCGCCGTCGCCGAGGCGGTTCTAACGAGTACCCACAATCTTTGTTTTTGAGCAGAAATAAGAAAAATAATGTATACCCCTGTAAACCCCAGTTTTACTATATAAAAATGGGGTTTAAGGGAGTCAAAATTATATAGGTATATTTTCGTGATGTCGAGTGTATGATACCTCTCACTCTCACCAGGATCTTTGTTCTCCTCTCATATGCACACAGGTTTTAATAGTGGGGGTCTTGGTGAGCGGTCCCTCACTGAAAATTGGAGATGGGGCTTTCGGAGCTGCCCATCAATGAAAACAGGTGGGGAGGGGGGGGGGGGGAGAGAAGGCTTTTGTAGCTGCTCCGCTCCACTGACAGATTGGTGATTTTGCATCACGAAAACATACCTATATAGTTTTGACCCCCTTAAACCCCAATTTTATATAGTAAAACTGGGGTTTGCAGGTGTATACTTTATTTTTCATATTTCTGCTTAAAACATAGATTGTGGGTATTCGTTAGAACCGCCTCAGTGAGGCGGTTCTAACGAGTACCCACAATCTATGTTTTGAGCAGAAATATGAAAAATGTCACATTTTTTTATCTGAAAATTTTCAATTTTTTTGGTAAAATTTTCAGTACATTTTGGAATAGGCGTATTTTCGTAATGGGAAATAAAAATTACAAACACGCATATAGTGGGGTCAAAGTTGAAACAACACATGTTTTGAAAATGGCCGAGGCCGAAAAATTTGAGTCTTTAGGAACATTCCGGGCTGAAAAATGAGGTCTTTAGGAGCTCCCCAGACCGAAAAACTTGGGTTTTATAATACCTGTACTGCATGTAGATGGGAAAACCACACCACCACCCACCACCGGTTCTGCAGTTAGTTCCTTAAAAGGGCAAAGAAAAAGCACGACTGAAAACTAATGAGGAAGGTCAGGTGATGAACGGATATTTTCGAGCACAGCAATGAGATGCTAGGAAGACAATTCACATCTAATCGGGCCCCGAGGTTATAAAACTCTTTTCATGTGCAACTCAGCTGAGCATGAAATTTGCTCTGCTAATAAATAACAACTTACTAACAATTGCCAACTCCTACTTGCAAAACATAGCAAAGCATAAAAAATTCTCTGCTAATGAATATGAAAATGCCAACTATTGTTGGCATTTTCATATTCATTAGCGGAGAAAATTTCATGCTCAGCTGAGTTGAGAATGAAAAAAAAAAATAACCTCGGAGCCAGCTGCGGATGTGTAGATTGATCTGGGCCTATCATTAGGAAAACACGCCTATTCAAATATACTGAAAATTTTACCACCAAAAAATGAAAATTTTCAGGGAAAAATGCTGATATTTTTCATATTTCTGCTCAAAACATAGATTGCGGGTACTCGTTAGAACCGCCTCGATGAGGCGGTTCTAACGAGTACCACAATCTATGTTTTTGAGCAGAAATAAGAACAATAATATATACCCCTGTAAACCACAGTTTTACTATATAAAAGTGGGGTTTAAGGGGGTCAAAATAATATAGGTATGTTTTCGTGATGGTCACGGTCATAATGACCCATTACACACATAGCAAATTAGTTTATACATGTAACGTTACATTTTGTGTTCCGTTTTATATAAATTTAAAGCTTAAGCACACTCTAGTCTAAAACATCAGAGGGAAATTAATGATATTTTTTTTCTTATTTTTCACAGAAAAGAAGACTTGACATTTCATTCAAACTGCCACCTAATTTAAACATAAAATAAAACTTCAAGTTCTGCAAGAAATAGGAAAAAATATTTTAATGATGTCTGCTTTTGTTTAAAGTCATCAGTTGAAAGGTTCAACATTGGAACCTCTCTAATGCGCTTGCGCAAAGCTTGGTTCCATCCTGTTTCAGTGGGCAGTTTAATTAACAAAAAGTTCATATTCATGTTATTTATTATATTTTTTTCAGACGATTTTTTTGGAGCTCTGAGAGCTCTTGCGGAGAAAAGGAGACTACAGAACCAGCGCAAATAAGCAGCTTCAAACCAGAACAACGGCCTGGACCGGAAATGGACTTCGAATCGGACAGAATACCGTTTTTTCTAACTTCAAATAACCTTCACTCTTTCAGTCTTACGCTCATGCATAAATGAGAACGTATATTCGTGTGGTTACCGTTCTTGTGTGAATTTAGAAATCGCGAATGTTTTATTTTGTCAAGGAACTCATTTAACTATAAAAAAGGCTTACTGTATTCATCCAGTTGATAGAAGCATTCTGCCAGACAGTCTTGGGCAAACAGTTAAGACCCTGATCAGACGCCGCATCATGCGGCGTCTGATCAGGGTCTGTATGTTTGCAACACGTCCGACAGTGTTTTAAGGCTCCATATCCCTCGAAAATAGAGATTTTTTAATAAATTGATATATGGTAATAATACGATCATAAAATGTGGTATCTGACAGCCTGTAAAATTTCAGTTAGTCTCTCGTGTTTGAAATGGATCAAAAGTGAAACGATTTTTTGTCGTATCTCTGAATGAATGTTGCCAACATTAACTCTGAGATAGGATAAAAAAAAAAAAAGTCATTTTATTTCAAGAACGAGAGACTAACTGAAATTTTACAGGCTGTCAGATACCACATTTTATGATCGTATTAATACTAAATATCAATTTATTTTGGATAAAAAAAAAAATGTCTATTTTTGAGGAATATGGAGCCTTTAAGATGCATCAACAGAGATGCAAAATATGCCAATGTATTGTCCTTTGAATGGGAAATATGACGATTGGTCTGAGATACAGTTTTGTCGGTTTTGGACAAATAAAGGACCAAGTAAAATGGCAATGAAAGCTATTAAGGGCCAG
Organism: Anodontia alba; assembly: GCA_964016985.1. Classification (NCBI taxonomy): domain Eukaryota; kingdom Metazoa; phylum Mollusca; class Bivalvia; order Lucinida; family Lucinidae; genus Anodontia; species Anodontia alba. Next base: position 90,922,804 of record OZ024830.1, on the reverse strand, counting down.
AAACAAAAAAACGACATATATATGCATATTTCTCTATATCACGACGCTCAACGCAAAAAATGACCCTTTTGTTATATGAAAACAGGATAGGCTAAGATCAGTGTGCGCATCTTCTCTGCGCATCGATATACGTAGTCTAATGTATGTATAGATTCTGTAAGCGGGCATCGCAGGCCCTGATCAGCCTGCGCATTCGCGCAGGCTGATCTGGGTCTTCGTTGCCCACATAAGGGTCATTTACATTTTCACTATATCGTATTTTTTTTCTTCTCTACTACAATTCCATTAAAAAGTTAAAATAATGCTTCGTGCGTTTTATTGCCAGCAAAACAAAGCATCCGTTTTTTTTGGTTTTTTTTTTTTTGTGTGTGTTTTGTTGATTTTTTTTTTTGCACGTCAGCGCTCGACAGACCTGAGCAAGCATGAAGACCCAGATCAAACAACTCTTCTAGGAGCATTTCTATCTGGGTCTACACTGTTTGCAAAGGAAGCAGTTTGATCAACACTATACCATTCGGTCAGAACCTTATAAACACATCACAAAGTTGTCTTATGGACTTGTGCAAATTTTAGGACAAGTATGGTAAGGAGTTACATGTAAGGTGTCCGAATATTAGATGTGCGATTATTAGGCGAAATACGGTATACCCGGTATCCAATAGAAATGTTAATAGGGTCTAAAATCAAAAGGCGCCAGTGTCACACATGGCAGATAAATAAAAATATTAGCTTGCGTATCAAAGCATATCAGAGACTAAGCTAAACAAATGATACTTCTATAGATCATTCTAGACAGATAATTCTTCTATGGATCATATAAATCATCTGTCCGCTAGACAGATGTTTCTTCTGTGAATCGAGTGAATCATCTGTCTTCTAGACAGATGTTTCTTCTGTGGATCATGTGAATCAGCTGTCTGCTAGACTAATGATTCTTCTGTGGATTATGTGAACCATCTGTCTGCTAAGCTGATGTTTCATCTGTGGATCATGTGAATCATCTGTCTGCTAGACAGATGATTCTTCTATGGATCACTAGTGGCCAGCCTTTATAGTCATAATATTATTTTGGTTTTATTTCAGTGGATTATCAAATAGGATTATATGAAAAATCAAAGCACTGAGATTGCTGATAGGGGCGGTTGCCTGAATTCTTCAACTGCTTGGGATTTACGTTAAAATCTTTTATCTTTTATGACTTCCTGTTCGCTGTCCGATACAACAAGTCCCTTCTGAAAAGGGGTCTACTCTAAAAGGAAAGAATTTGCTCCCTGTGGGAGCAATTTCTTTCCTTTTAGAATAGACCCCTTTTAGGCGCAAATTCTTTGCTTTTAGAGTAGACCCCTTTTCAGAAGGGAGCAAATATTTTTTGATAGAGTTACCTCCCTTGAAAGTGCATCCATTCCTCTTAAATCTGTCGGATCATCGCAGACTAATCAGGGACTTCGCTTCTCATTGGATAATGAAAAATTTCATTATGATTAGCCGGGATTCTTGGCCAGTCTGGACAGATACGTACAATTTATTGGGATTTGAAGCATTGCAAACAGTCCGAATTTGTTTGTTCGAGTTCTTGTTTTTCGACCCTTGTCGGTCATTTTGTGAGGTTTTCCAGAAAAAGGACGAAAAGGGGACAGGAGAGCTAATACAGGAGAGGAAAGAGAGAAATACAGGCGCGTAAGGTAAAAAGGGAAAGCTAGTAATACAAAAAATACTAACGTCTTTTACTGACCATCAGCCGGCCTCGGTGGCTCTGTTGGATGCGCGTCCGATTGGTGATCAGTAGGTTGCCGGTTCGACCCCCGCCGGGTCGACATTACGAAAACATGCCTATTCAAATATACCGAAAATTTTACCACCAAAAAAAATGAAAATTTTCAGATAAAAAACTTGATTTGTTTTCATATTTCCGCTCAAAAACATAGATTGTGGGTACTCGTTAGAACTACCTCGCCGAGGCAGTTCTAACGAGTACCTACAATTTATGTTTTCTAGCAGAAATATGAAAAAATAATGTGTACCCCTGTAAACCTCAGTTTTACTATATAAAAGTGGGGTTTAAGGGGGTCAAAGTTTTATAGGTATGATTTCGTGATGGGCAACATTCTTTCGTGGAGATTGATCGTGAAATATTTTCTATGGTCATTCTCTCCCTTCTGCTAATTCAAGAAGGGTGGTTGTCAGTTTCTAGCTAAAGAATGTGCACAATACTGGTTTACAGCTTAGAGGGCTAAGCCTGCTTAGGAAATGTGTGGTTAGGTAAATTGATCGCGCTCGACGTAACCCTGATGGGTTGACTGGAGCGTAACATCTCAACACAAACAATTCATTGAACATCTGCATCGAAGACACACATTCTCACCTTGGAGTCATATATTTAAAATGATAAGATTTTGTTTGTACTTTAACGCTCGTATGTACTTTTAAAGAAATTATCATAAAATGTTTTAGTTTGATTTTATATTTTGCAATGAGGTCGTGATTTTGTAAATTGATGCAAAAATATAAGACGCATGACGGAAAAGGATTTTACGCCATATACAAAAAGCGTAAACCCTTAAGAGAAAATGCTAAAAGGTGTGTGTCAAGTGACAGCTATGATCTCTGATCTCACATTCAGCATTAAAAAGACTGAGGTGGTATATCAGCCAGCACCTGGAAAGACTTACAAGGAGCCTACCATCACAGTGAAAGGTCAAATATTGCAAGTTCATCTACCTTGGAAGCACAATGTCTAGAGTTGTGCACATTGATGATGAAGTCAATGCCAGGATTGCCAAAGCTAGTGCAGCATTTGGCCGACTACGTGGAAGTATTTGGGATCGAAGTGGTATCAGACTTGTCACAAAGCTGAAAGTTTACAGATTCGTGGTGCTGCCAACACTGTTATACGCATGTGAAACTTTGAGTTTACCAACGGCATGTCACAAAAATGACCCACTTCCATACAAGCTGCTTAGAAAACCTTTTAAGATCAAGTGACAGGACAGGCTTCCAGACACAGAAGTCCTGACAAGGGCAGGGATGCAGAGTGTACATTCTCTTCTGAAATTGTTACAGTTAAGACAGACAGGACATGTTACCAGAATACCTGATGAACGTTTGCCAAAGAAAATCCTCTATGGAGAACTACAAGTGTGAAAACCATCCCAGGTTGGTCAGAAGCAGCGATACAAGGATACTTTCAAAGCCTCCCTTAAAGACTTCAACATACCATCAGAGTCGTAGGAACAGATTGCAGAGGATCGAGCAAAGTGCGAGGCTTCATAAGAAGGGGTGCTAGTGAGCACGAAGCAAAAAGAACCAGCGAAGCCGAGCAGAAACGTGCTCAGCGGAAAGCCAGAGCTAAGGCATCACCAACAGATCTTTCTTCCTCAGACCTCTCTTGTTCTATCTGCAACAGGCAGTTTAGACTTAAGATTGGTCTCATCAGCCATCTTAGAATGCAAAACACTTCACGCATTTGATTAGGATTGGTCATTGTCAGTATTGACAGATGAATGACTGAACTCCTTATCAACCTGCACATTCGGATTAAACCAATCAGGGTAATCTCTGTTCGTCGATATCTTCTACAACATATAATAATTCTGTAAGCTGGCAACGGAGGCCCAGATCAGACTGCGCAAACGCGCAGTCTGATCTCGGCCTTCGTAGCCTGCATTTGGCATAATGCCGCACGGTCCTTTTTTGCGTCATGCGTAAACCATTCGCTTAATTATATCATATGAGCCGGGACACAGCATTTCCTGCAAGATTGCATGTGCGCCCAGCGAAGACCTAGATCAGCCTGCACATCCGTGATGTCTGATCAGAGTCTTCGCAAGGCACTCTGTGAGCAGCGAAGGACCCAGTGCGTCTTCAGCCAGACGGTGAATACGCTGAACATCCTCCGCGGATGCACATGCTGATCTGTGTCTTTGCTGGGCGCACATGTAACCTTGTAGGAAGTGATGTGTCCTTGCACAGGTATGTTAACAGTGTTTACATTTACTTGTAAAATTTGTGCAAAAGCTGTGCAAAAACATTTTGCAAAGTGCAATAACATTTTGCACAGGCGCTGTGCATGCTACATGCACATGGTTGCGCAGGTTGATCTGGAGCTGCGTTAATCGAATGTGTAAAACAGTACAGCTATAACTGACTGGGTGGGGCAGTAACTACGTTATCAACAACTGTCTAATTCGACCAGTAAGGCGGGTCCTTGTTCTTTTTGTTATTCGGTTCAGACAAGAATCAAAAGCATACAAACAGGGCCAAAGCAACAAAAACAATGCGCTTTGAACACGTTCCAGTCCGAAATCGTTCTAATGAATCGAACAAGCTATTGGGCTAGTCACGAGAATACACGTCATTTGCACTATATACCGCAATGACACTAATGGATCGTTTAACGCTGATCACTCTGTGTAATACGAGGGCGAGTCAATAAAAAAAAAAACAGCCTAACTTATTTCTGGGTGAGATCGATCTCTTCTTTTTCGATGTAATTGCCCTCTAGAATGATGCACTTGGACCAACGGTGTTCCAGTGCCATCAGCCCAGAACTGAAGAAGCCAGGGTCCTTGTCTCTGACCCACTCCTCAACTGCCGCCACGACTTCTTCGTTGGACCGGAAACGACATCCACGGATATCCTTTTTAAGTTTAGGAATAGGAAATAGTCACTAGAAGCTAAGTCTGGAGAATAGGCGGGGTGCGGTATTAGCTCGTACCCATTCCGCTCAACAGCATCCATTTCAATTTTGCAAGTGTGGACTCTCGCATTGTCCTGTTGGAGCAGAATACCTTTGGAGAGTTTACCTCGGAGTTTTTCACGGATCACAGTTCTCGGTCGAGCAAATTTGCATAATACGCAACTGTTATGGTACTTTTCTTTGCTAGAAAGTCCAACATAATAACGCCTTGTGCGTCCCAAAATACAGTTGCCATCACCTTGCCAGCAGAGGGTTGCGTTTTGAACTTCTTTGGCGTCGGAGACCCCGGCTCTACACTCTGGCGACTTTGAGCTTTATTCTCCTGCTCATAATAATTGACCCAGGTTCATCTGCAGTCACCAGATGTGAAAGGAAATCATCTTCCTTTGACTTAAACCGCTTCAACAATGCGCTGTATACTGATGCCCTGGTTGCCATTTGCTCTTCGCTAAGGGATTTTGGGACCCAACGGGCTGTTAGCTTGTGCATACCCAAGCGATCATGTAAAGTTGCTGAAACGCTACCATGTGAAATGTGTAATGCATTCGCTATTTCTTCCACCTAAATTCGCCTATCAGAGTACACCAGATCCCGTACTTTGTAACAAATTTCTTTAGTGGCATCTGATGGGCGTCCAGACCTGGTTTCGTCTTCTAAAGACGTTCTACTGCGTTTGAATTCCCCAACCCAGAATTTAACTTGTGCATACGATGGTGCAGAAGACCCATAAACATTGGTCAACTCGCAATGTATTTCCTGACCTGTTTTCCCTTTCAAATACAAGTACCGAGTTACAGCACGGCACTCAACTTTTGACTAAAAGCTTACTTTTGCATCGCTAGCCATGTTTGACATTCAATATCTTATGAGTGAATGACACGATAAGGGTGCAATTTTGCCCTCAGGCCTAAAACCTATATTGAAACAAGGCATGAAAATCTTGGGTGTCTCGGTCAATTGGAATTGGGATAGGTTGGTTACTTATTGACTTGCCCTCGTATATTCATCAGACGATATACTGAAATATTTTTCTTTTTCCCCATTTTCATGAAATGTCAAATCCTGTTTTCTTGCGAAAACATGAAAAATGTCATTGATTTGTCGTCTGCTGAATTAGCCCGGAGAGTGGTAAAGGTTAAGCCGAAAGATGCATGTTTTTAAAATGTTAATTGATTATAAATCGTAAAGAAAAGCAATTAAATTGATACAGTATATCCAAACAAAACTCTTAGTTCAGTCACTATGCCGCCATTTTTGTTCTTAGCGCTCCAGATTGATAGGTGGTGTGAAGTTCTGCTCCGAGAACGACCAGTGTTAGGTGTTGTTGAGTCATGTTCTTGCAGTTTCGGGTCCGGATCCAGGATGATTTCTTGGTGGGAAGTGGGGCGGGCGCCGGGGTCGATTTGATCAAATTATCATACTTACTCTACGTATTCGGACAGAAAGGCCTGAACAAACAGTGTAGACCCATATCAGACGCAGCAGAACTCGGCGTCTGATCAGGGTCTACACGGTTTTTCCATTCATCAAACAGATTTAAGACACTTAATGGTAGTAAAATTTACTTTTTGAAATTTTAGGACAAGTATGGTAAGGAAAATTGTCTCGCTTTTTAGAATAAATACGATAGATTCAGTGCAAAAAGTAAACTATATGTGTAAAAGTTATTTAAATTGAAACCGTCTGATGCGCAAGATAATAAAGATAATGATTTTACCGTAAAGTCTCTAAATCTTGGGACAGACATAACTAAGCAAAATTGTAGACCCAGATCAGACGCCGCAGAACGCGGCGTCTGATCAGGTCTACACTATTTGCCGCTTATTCAGCAGATATTAGACACAAGCGGTGGATAAATGAAGTGTTTCGGTTTTCTAGAACAAATATGGTAAGGAGTTGAGGTGTCCTAATCATTGGGGTAAAAAGTTGGATTTAGAGAAAGATTCAAAATCGAGATATACTGTTTACAATTTATAATTTTAATAGACTAGGCGTGTCAAATTGGGTGAATATTTATTAGTTTTTAGATGAAAAGTCATAATGTGTAACTAAAGCTTGTGATTCAATATCACCTTTTCTTGACTGTCTGTGTATTCGTACGCGGTAAATGTTTAAGCCACAACGTCAGGGAACGCTATGTCCTAAACAGGAATTATTTTGGGTCAATTGTACATGTACTTCGATAAAGGTGTTATGGGTTCTTTGAGTACTTCAAGTATTTTAATGACATATTTCATCTGTCATCTTTCGTTACCATCACCTTTTCCAGTGTTAATGGTTTTCTTCACTACTAAATATGCTGCCGCACAAAAAAGTAGTGCTTTCGCGGCATTTACACATGGGTTTAGTCAAAATCATATTACCTTCAGCAATGAGGTCTATCGCAACCTGAATTGTATTGTGACTTAGTCTATAAATTAGAAAGATTGTTGGCAAAACTGATTTTTCGGAAGACTAAAAGAAGATTGGTATAATCAGTACAATAAAATTCCGCTCTTATAACAACAAAACGTTAAGCCCATTCCTCTATTAATTAAGAACTGTATTCATTACGCAAACAAGCCTATTCAAATATACTGAAAATTTTACAACCAAAAAAGGAAAAATTTCAGATAAAAACTTTTGATATTTTTCTTTTTTCTGCTCTAAACATATATTGTAGGTACTCGTTAGAACCGCCTCAGCGAGGCGGTTCTAACGGGTACCACAATATATGTTTTTGAGCAGAAATAAGAAAAATAATGTATACCCCTGTAAAGTGGTTGGAAGAATGAGGAAACGACAAATGTAGTCATCCTCTTGTTAAGAGCGACACAGAAGAAAAGGTAAAAAAAATAGAGTAGATTGCCACTGTAAATCGGCCCTTAGACTAAATGACAGCTTCCTCCAAAGTTCGTTTCAGACGGTTGGCGCACGACTATCAATATTTGAAATCGGGCCTGTCGTGGTCCTGTTTCTGGTTTTCTTGCGCTCTGGCTTCAGATCGCCATTGAATCCTTTCATCAGAATGCATGCCTATATAATGTTTACCCCATTAAACTCCACTCATCTCCTCTTCTTTCAGTGCCTGGTTTGAGCCCTATGTTCATTTTTTCTTCTTTCAGTGCCTGGTTTGAGCCCCTTGTTCCTCATTTATTCTTCTTTCAGTGCCTGGTTTGAGCCCCTTGTCCCTCATATTTTCATCTTTTAGTGCCTGGTTTGAGCCCCTTGTTCCTCATTTATTCTTCTTCCAGTGTCTGGTTTATGCACCTTGTCCCTCATCTCTTCTTCTTTCCGTTCCTGGATTGAGCACCTCGTTCCTGATCTCTTCTTCTTTCGGTGCCTGGTTTGAGCCCCTTGTCCCTCATCTCTTCTTCCTTCGGTGTCTGGTTTGAGCCCCTTATCCCTCATCTCTTCTTCTTTCGGTGCCTGGTTTGAGCCCCTTCTTCCTCATCTCCTCTTCTTTCGGTGTCTGGTTTGAGCCCCTTGTCCCTCATCTCTACTTCCTTCGGTGTCTGGTTTGAGCCCCTTCTTCCTCATCCCTTCTTCTTTCGGTGTCTGGTTTGAGCCCCTTATCCCTCATCTCTTCTTCTTTCGGTGCCTGGTTTGAGCCCCTTCTTTCTCATCTCTTCTTCTTTCGGTGTCTGGTTTGAGCCCCTTCTTCCTCATCCCTTCTTCTTTCGGTGTCTGGTTTGAGCCCCTTATCCCTCATCTCTTCTTCTTTCGGTGCCTGGTTTGAGCCCCTTCTTCCTCATCTCTTCTTCTTTCGGTGTCTGGTTTGAGCCCCTTGTCCCTCATCTCTTCTTCTTTTTTCCGTTCCTGGATTGAGCACCTTGTTCCTGATCTCTTCCTTCAGTGCCTGGTTTGAGCCCCTTATCCCTCATCTCTCCTTCTTTCGGTGCCTGGTTTGAGCCCCTTCTTCCTCATCTCTTCTTCTTTCGGTGTCTGGTTTGAGCCCCTTGTCTCTCATTTCTTCTTCTTTCGCTGCCTGGTTTGAGCCCGTCTTCCTCCTCTCTTCTTCTTTCGATGTCTGGTTTGAGCCCCTTGTTCTCATCTCTTCTTCTTTCGGTGCCTTGTTTGAGCCCCTTGTCACTCATCTCTTCTTCTTTCAATGCCTGCTTTGAGTCCCTTGTTCCTCATCTCTTCTTTTAATGCCGGGTTTTAGCCCCTTGTTTCTTATCTTTTCTTCTTTCATTGCCCGGATTTAGCCCCTTTGTCCTTTTCTTCTTTTAGTGCCTGGTTTGAGCACCTTGTTCCTGATCTCCTCTACGTTTGGTGCCTGGTTTGAGTCCCTTGTCTCACATTTGTTCTTCTTTCAATGCCTGGTTTGAGCACCAATGTTCTTTATCTGATTGCCTGGTTTGAGCCCCTTGTCCCTCATCGCTTCTACTTTCAGTGCCTGGTTTGAGCACCTTAATCCTCCTCTTCTTTGGGGGCCTAGTTTGAGTCCCTTGTTCCTCATCTCTTCTTCCTTCAGTGATTGGATTGAGCCCCTTGTCCTTCATCTCTCCTTCCTCCAGTGCCTGGTTTGAGCCCCTTGTCCCTCATCTCTTCATCATTCACTGCCTGTTTTGATCCCCTTTTTCCTCATCTTCTTTTAGTGCCAGGTTTGAGCCCCTTGTCCCTCATCTCTTCTACTTTCAGTGCCTGGTTTGAGCACCCTGATCCTCCTCTTCTTTGGGTGCCTAATTTGAGTCCCTTGTTCCTCATCTCTTCTTTCTTCAGTGCTTGGATTGAGCCCCTTGTCCTTCATCTCTCTTTCTTCCAGTGCCTGGTTTGAGCCCCTTGTCCCTCATCTCTTCAAAATTCACTGCCTGTTTTGATCCCCTTTTTCCTCATCTTCTTTCAGTGCCAGGTTTGAGCCCCTTGTTCATCATTTCTTCTTTCAGTGCCTGGTTTGAGCCCCTTGTTCATCATCTCTTCTTCTTCCAGTGCCTGGTTTGAGCCAATTGTCCCTCATCTCCTCTTCTTTCAGTGCTTGGTTTTGAACCCCTTGTTTCTCATCTCTTCTTCTTTCAGCCGCTTGTTCTTTATTTCTTCTTATTTCTCATTTTTTCTCCTTTCAGTGCCTGGTTTGAGCCCCTTCATCCTCATTTACTCTTCCTTCAGTGCCTGGTTTGAGCCCTTGTCCCTCATCTCTTCTTCTTTCAGTGTCCGGTTTGAGCCCCTTGTCCCTCATCTCTTCTTCTTCAGTGCCTGGTGTGAGCCCCTTGTTCCTCATCTCTTCTTACACATTCGGAAGTCCCTTGTTCTTCATCTCTTCTTCTTTCAGTGCCTGGTTTGAGCCCCTTGTCCCTGATCTTTTCTTCTTTCTGAGCCTGGTTTGAGCCCCTTGTCCCTAATATCTTCTTTAGGTGTCTGGTTAAAGCCCTTGATCCTCATCTCTTCTTCTTCTTTCAGTGCCTGGTTTGAGCCCTTTGTTCCACATCTCTTTTTCTTTCAGTGCCCGGTTTGCCCCTTGTCCCCCATCTCTTCTTCTTTCAGTGCGTGGTTTTGAGACCCTTGTTCCGCATCTTCTTTCAGTGCCTGGTTTCAGTCCCTTGTTCCTCATCTCTTCTTCTTTCAATGCCTGTTTTGAGTCCCTTGTTCTTTATCTCTTCTTTCGTTGTTTGGTTAGAGCCCCTTGTCCCTCATCTCTTCTTTCGGTGCCTTGTTTGCGTTCCTTGTTCCTCTTCTTTAGATGCCTAGTTTGAGCTTCTTGTCCCTTATCTCTTCTTCTTTCAGTGCCTTGTTTGAAACTTTTGTTACTCATAACTTCTTCTTTCAGTGCCTGGTTTGAGCCCATTGTTCCTCATTTCCTCTTCTTTCAGTGCCTGCTTTGAGCCCCTTGTTCCTAATTTACTCTTCTTTCAGTGCCTGGTTTGAGCCCCTTTTCCCTCATCTCTTCTTCTGTCGGTGCCTGGTTTGAGCCCCTTTTCTCTCATATCCCCTTGTTTCAGTGCCTCAATTGAGCCCCTTGTTCCTCTGCTCTTCTTTGGGTGCCTTATCTGAGCCCCTTGTCACTTATCTCCTCTTCTTTCTGTGCCTGGTTTGAACCCCTTATTCCTCATCTCTTCTTCTTTCGGTGTACAGTTTGAGTCCCTTGTTCCTCATCTCTTCTTCTTTCAGTGCCTATTGTGAGCCCATTGTCCCTCCTCTCCTCTTCTTTCAGTGCCTGGTTAGAGCCCTTTTCCCTCATCCCTTATTTTTTAAGTGCCTGGTTTAAGCCACTTGTTTATCATCTCTTCTTCTTTCCATGCGTGGTTTGAGTCCCTTGTCCCTCATCTCCTCTTCTTTCAGTGTCTGGTTTGAGCCCCCTTTCCCTAATCTCTTCTTCTTTCAGTGCCTGATTTAGCCCCTTGTTCGTCATTTCTTCTTTCAGTGCCTGGTTTGTCCATTGTCACTCATCCCTTCTTCTTTCAGTGCCTGGTTTGAGCCCCTTGTTCCTCAACTCTTCTTGTTTCAGTGCCTGTTTTGAGTCCCTTGTTCCTCATCTTTACTTTCAATGCCAGGTTTGAGTCCCTTGTTCCTCATATCTTCTTCTTTCAGTGCCATGTTTGATGCCCTTGTTCCTCATCTCGTCTTCTTTCGGTTCCTGTTTAATCCCCTTGTCCCTCATCTCTTCAGTTTTCAATGCAGGGTTTTAGCCCCTTTTCCTCACATGTTCTTCTCTCAGTGTCTGGTTTAAGTCCCTTGTCCCTCATCTCTTCTTCTTTCAGTGTCTGGTTTGAGCCCCTTGTCCTTCAGCTCTTCTTTCAGTGCCTGCTTTGAGCCCCTTGTTGCTCATTTCTTCTTCTATCGGCGCCTGGTTTAAACCCCTTGTCACTCATCACTTCTTTTTTCAATGCCTGGTTCGAGCCCCTTGTTCCTCATCTCTTCTTCTTTCAGTGCCTGGTTTAAGCCCCTTGTCTCTCATCTCTTCCGCTTTTATTGCCTGGTTTGAGGCCCTTGTTCCTCATCTCTTCTTCTTTCAGTGCCTGGTTTGAGCCCCTTGTCCCTCATCTCTTCTTCTATCGGTGCTGGTTTGTCCCTTGTCCCTCATTTTCTTTCAGTGCCTGGTTTGAGCCCCTAGTCCTTCATCTCTTCTTCTTTCAGTGCCCGTTTTGAGTCCCTTGTCGTTCATCTCTTCTGCTTTCGGTGCTAGTTTGAGCTCCTTGTTCCTTATCTTTTCTTCTTTCAGTGCCTGGTTTGAGCTCATTGTTCCTTATCTCTTCTTCTTTCAGTGTCTTGTTTGAGCCCTTATCCCTCATCTCTTCTTGTACTGAAGTAGTTACATGTATATACTTACCAGATACAGATATTGGTGCTTTAGGAAGGATGTATTTCGAGACTTGAGTTAACAATTATAATTTTGGTGTTCGTGCATCTTAACCATTGTCATGCTGAATCAACTAAGATGCCCTCGCTCACTTTTAATTTTCAGCCAATCAGATTAATTGATCCAGATTGTTGATATAAATTCATATACATGATGGCAAACAGTGCAGATCAAGATCAGCTGGCTTCTTCAGAAGCCATCTGATCTGGATCCACAATCTTTGCTAAGACATGTCGTGTTCAGCAAGAGAAGGGTTAATCTTTTGGCGAATACCGAGCATTTTCAACATGTGTTTTTACTTACTTTGAGATACATTTTTAAACGGGCTATATTACCTACAAGATCTCTATTTTGAAGAAAATTTTAAGAAAATATAGCTAGATTGAAGATGATAGCTTGTAGCTTTGATATTATGTGACAGCCTGCATGCATGGTTGCAGGACGGTCAGCTAGCCAGGACTGATCACGAAAACACGCCTATAAAGTTTTGACCCCCTCAAACACTACTTTTATATAGTAAAACTAGGGTTTACAAAGGTATACATTATTTTTCTCATTTCTGCTCAAAATCATAGATTGTAAGTACCCGTTAGAACCGCCTCGCCGATGCGGTTTTAACAAGTACCCACAATCTATGTTTTGAAAAGAAATATGGAAAATATTAAAAAAATATATCTGAATTTTTTCATTTTTTGGTTAAAAATATTTTTTTTAATATATTTGAATAGGCATGTTTTCGTAATGCATACTGAATAACGGCGTAATTCTAAATCAGTACAAGACAGTTGGTGCCTATTCACTTATATCGTTGGTGATACCAATCTCTGTGCTACTACTGTTTTCATCATTATGAATACACGCCTATTCAAATATATAGAAAATTTCGCCTTAAAAATCTGAAAATTATAAGATAAAAAAAACTGATATTTTTCATATTTCTGTTCAAAGCATAGATTGTGGGTACTCGTTAGAACCGCTCGGCAGATGGAACCAGACTACTATTGACGTCGTACTGTTTTGGTACCCTGAAAAATCGTTCTATCTAAAAATAGAGTGTACGGAGTAGATGTTGTATACAGTGTAAGGTAAAAAGACTGCATTGTTCTTTTTATTTCAGGTTCCTGGAGGAGACAAATTCCAAATAGTAAAAGATTCTGTAGGAAACTATTTGACTGGGTGGAGTGCTACAACGAGTCGGTCGGTCATTCCAGTTTGTGACCCTGAACAGGAGGATTTTTTTGGGATGTCATATGGCGGGCATTATCATATGTTTTCGAAGTGATGAAGAGGACATGAAAATCCCAGGATCTGTTGCTGACTTAAGTGGCTGTCACATCCCACCGAAACCTGGATCTGATTTGGGCCCATGGAACTGTAGCAAGCGAGACACTTTTGATTTCTTAGCATTGTAGCCTATGGAGAAATTAATAGGGGTGTGTAACCAGATCTATTTGTATTTGTCAGGACCAACTGGGAAAATCCGTTACCAGAATCCGGTACCGAAATTTTAACGGTATAGCTTGGGTCTTATACTTTTCATGTGACGTAGTTGACAGATAAGCTGTATTAAGAGTCAAACAGTGTAAATATCACACACATGGGCATTAGTGTTTCATAAATGTCTGCTCTAGTTTAATGTAAAATCATAAATTAATTATTGTTGTAATTTTCAGTATCTGTTCATTGCCATATTTCTTGAAAATACGAGGGTGAGTCAATAAATAACCAGCCTAACTTATTTCCGGTTGAGATCCACCTCTTCTTTTTCGATGTAATTGCCCTCTAGTGTGATGCACTTAGACCAACGGTGTTCAAGTGCCACCAGCCCAGAACAGAACAAGCAAATTCCATAGGGAATTTATGTCGCCCGCCTTATTTTTATTTGAGCTGTTAAAAAATGGGTAAGTTAACCAGAGGACCATTGGTCCTGTATCACTTACCTAAGTATTGAAGCAGGAAATCAGTGATAAAAAATAATTTCAGGATTCTGAAAAAAAAACATGCATATTTTCAGACCATCCTTAAAGTACCTGTAAAGTTTCAAAAGGATCGGCTTAAAGCTGTGGTAGGACTTACGGGGACAAAGGTACCTACTCCCTTTACTCCCTTTACTCTTCTGTAGTATTGAAAAATGTCTAAGTTAAAAATGCGGAAAAATTGATAAAAAATATTTCAGGATTCTGAAAAAACCACATACATATCTTCAGGCCATCCTAAAAGCCCATATAAAGTTTCAAAAGGATCGGTCAAAAACAGTGGGAGGAGTTAAGGGGACAAGGTACCTACTCCCTATAAACTTCTGTAATATTAGAACTCAAACAATGTCTAAGTTAAAAATGCAGAAAAAGTAATAAAACATTACTTCAGGATTCTGAAAACTCCACATGCTTATCTTCAGGCCATCCTAAAAGCCCATATAAAGTTTCAAAAGGATCGGCCAAAAACTGTGGGAGGAGTTAAGGGGACAAGGTATCTACTCCCTATAGACTTCTGTAATATTAGAACTCACAAAAAGTTCAAAATGTGTAAAAAAAAAAAAAATAAAAATTAATTTTAGGATTCTGAAAACAACATATGCATCTTTTCAGACCATCCTTAAAGCACCTGTAAAGTTTCAAAAGGATCGGATTAAAACTGTGGTAGGAGTTACGGGGACAAGGTACCTACTCCCTATACGCTTCTGTAGTATTAGAACTCAAAAAATGCCTAAGTTAAAAATGCGGAAAAAATAGTAAAAAATTATTTCAGGATTCTAAAAAACAAACACATACATATTTTCAAGCTATCCTTAAAGCCCATATAAAGTTTCAAAAGGATCGGCCAAAAACTGTGGGAGGAGTTAAGGGGACAAGTTACCTACTCCCTATAGTCTTCTGTAATATTAGAACTAAAAAAATGTCTAAGTTCAAAATGTGTAAAAAGTGATGAAAATAATTTCAGGATTCTGAAAAAAAAACACATGCATATTTTCAGACCATTTAAAAAGCTCCTGTTAAGTTTCAAAAGGATCGGACAAAAATTGTGGGAGGAGTTAAGGGGACAAGGTACCTACTAAAAATTCGGAACCACGCACCACGCGCCACGGACCACACAGCACGCACCACGGAAAGCCGAAAACTGTCCCTCCGCATTTCTTCGAAAAAGCGGGGGACAAAAGTCAGGGTCCTTTCCATTGACCCACTCCTCAACTGCCGTCACGACTTCTTCATCAGACCGGAAATGAAGTCCACGGATATCCTTTTTCAAGTTTGGGAATAGGAAGAAGTCGCTAGCAGCTAGGTCAGGCGAATAGGCAGAATGTGGTATTAATTCATACCCGTTTCGCTCTACAGCTTCCATTGCAACTTTGCAAGCGTGGACTCTCTCGTTATCCTGTTGCAGCAAAACACCTTTAGAGAGTTTACCTCGGCGTTTTTCACGGATGGCGGTTCTCAGCTGGTCTAACAAGTTTGCATAGTACACTCCAGTTATTGTACTTCTCTTGGGTAAAATGTCCAACATAATAACGCCTTTTGCGTCCCAAAATACTGTGGCCATCACCTTGCTAGCAGATGGTTGCGTCTTGAACTTCTTTGGCCTCGGGGACCCAGGCCCTACTCACTGACGACTCTGAGCTTTATTCTCTGGCTCATAATAATGAACCGAAGTCTCATCTACAGTCACCAGACGCAAAGGAAAATCATCTTTTGACCTAAAACGCTTCAACAAGGCGCTGCATACTGATGCTCTGGTTGCCATTTGCTCATCGCTAAGGGATTTGGGGACCCAGCGGGCTGTTAGCTTGCGCATACCTAAACGATCATGTAAGATTGTTAAAAACGCTACCATGTGAAATGCCTAATGCCTGCGCTATTTCTTCCACCTGAATTCGCCTGTCAAGGTATACCAGATCCCGAACTTTCTTACACATTTCTTCGTCGGTGGCATCCAGTGGGCGTCCAGACCTGGCTTCATCTTCTAAAGACGTTCTACCGCGTTTGAATTCCTCTACACAGAATTTAACCTGAGCATAAGATGGTGCAGGCGACCCAAAAACATCGGCTAACTCTCCGTGTATTTCCTTGCCTGTTTTACCTTTTAAATACAAGTACCGAATTACAGCACGGTACTCAACTTTAGCTGAAAAGCATGCCTTTGCATCACTAGCCATGTTTGACATTCAATATCTTATTAAAGAATGACTCGATACGTGTGCAATTTTGTACCGATGTATAAAACATATATTGAAACAAAGCATGATAATCGTGACCGTCTCGGTCTATCGGAAATGGGATAGGCTGGTAATTTATTGACACGCCCTCGTACAATGAGCTCTAATACATGATTTGAATCATGGTCATTAATTTGCAAAAAATGTAGATAAATTGACATTTTAAAGGCACTTTGATTTTGTATTCCACCCATACAGTGATATAAATAGACAGTATAGATATAGTTATGATGATTAGGTAATTGATTACTAAATGATTTGTGCATTACGAAAACACGCCTATTCAAATATAATGAAACTTTTACCATCAAAAAATGAAAATTTTCAGATAAAAAATTCTGATATTTTTCATATTTCTGCTCAAAACATAGATTGTGGATACTCGTTAGAACCGCCTCGACGAGGCGGTTCTAACGAGTACCCACAATCTATGTTTTTGAGCAGAAATAAGAAAAAATAAGGTATACCCCTGTAAACCCCCAGTTTTACTATATAAAAGTGGGGTTTAAGGGGGTCAAAATTATATAGGTGTCGTATAGCCTGATAGTCAGGGCAGACAAAGAAAACGAAGACTCTTTACAAATCTCGGTTTTAAAAGGTGTCCTGGCTGTACAATAAATTCATTCTGTGTATATCAGTGAAGATATAAACTTCAGAAGGTGAATTTTATAAATAATTTCTCCGTTGAATGGAGGATGACCTTCTGCCACTAAGATGGCCACCGGCTGAATGCAAAGAGCGCGCATAAAAATACAGGTGCATAAACAACAGGTACATGCATTGGTTATTTGTGTTAGTAATCACCCTGACGTCACACACACTATGAATAGAGAGAATTATAGAGTAAGAAAAGTTATCATTGGACTGCGCTATTTACATACGAGTAAAAATACTACATAGAGGAATCCCGGGTTTCCCTTAGGTAGGTGAAGGTTACTTTCACTTTACACTTTAAGGTAGCGTATCACAGATTGTTAAATAGAAACTTCCTAATTGTAAGTAAAATAATTATTTGTCATGAAATGACCTGTGTGACATAGGCATGTTTTCATGATGTTAATGGTGGTTTGCTACCGGGTAAGAGAACACTCCAGTCTCTCGGGATGCTCATAGGCATGGGTGTGGGTGTACAGTAGCTTTAGACATTCTAGTATCCAAGCATCATAGTGCTTAGGTGCTGATCACACTGCATGAATATCAAGTTTCAAGTTTACTCGTATATTAGGTCAATACAAAGTTCACAGCAAGTGGTGCAATGAATACATAAGCAAATTACATATACGATGTCATGGCGTAATCAATATAAGGAGACACAGAGGAGTGAAAAACAGAGATAGGAGCACAACAGACCTAAAATAGAATATATATATCTCAAGAACTTTTTTCCCCCCAGTTAAATTGTCCTAAACGTTTGCCCATATACTGTAGCGTTATGACGATTACTATTCTGTTCGTAAATTCCTATTACAGGTAGAATTACCTTGTTTCTATAAATAGTCTTTAATACTGCTGATCATTTCAATTATGATAGCTGAGACTAAGCCGGTGCTAGACAAGCGTGAACGTCACATGAGCATGTTAATTACATTTCTTATTTGAACTGTCAGCACTTTTACGAATTTGTTGGATTAAATCTACACTACTGAGCTAAGTTTCAAGCCTCTTTGCATTGGCATCAACGAACAATGCAGACCCAAGTCAAACGCCGAAGCTTGCGGCATCTGATCAGGGTCGCCACTGCTCGCTAATGGCAATGCAAACTCTAATGGGATTATGGACGTGCATGTTAGAGAGAGAGAGAGAGAGGGAGAGAGAGAGAGAGGGGGAGAGATAAATCGTCAGGTATACATATACGTAACAAACAAATATTCATGCAATGCACGCGTAACAATGGTAGCAAGAAAATGACTCAAATTAATATATATACAAGTAAGTGTGCCTTTTCGCGCATGTTGTTCCTACGGGTACTCATACCTGCCATTAGTCGAACGCATCGTTTATAATATTAATGAACTGGCATAATTTTCGCAGTTCATTTACGTTTTCGGAATTCATGAGATTCTTAAATTTCTGTGTGTTTGGTCTTGCGAAGTATGTCGGTTTGATAAATTTTTGACGAATTTCTTTAAAATGTTTGCATGATAAAATATAATGATATTCATCGCCAATGTCTTTACGTACGGCAAAATGTACATAAGCGTTCGTCAAAAGGTGTGCCATTCCACCTGCCTACTTCTACTGGAAGTTTCGTGTTCCTCGTTCTAAATCTTATGAAAGATTTACAGTAGCTATTCGATAAAATTCTGAGATATTTGCTTTGCTTGAATTCATCTTTGAATAGTTTATAGATTTTCCCACTTGATGAAGTTTCAACTGAGGAATGCCAGTTTTGAGTATACTGATTATTCATTTTTGTTTTATTGCTAGGGAAAGCCATCTCGGGTTTATTACATCCTGTGATTGCCAAATTCCAGAAAAAAAAACGCATAAATTAAAAACTGATTCAATATTTGCGATGAATGCTGAATTGCACTGATTAGATTTATGCAAGTTTTAAGTGTTGTGTACATTTGATATGAAAGTCTAGTTGGTTGGTCTTGTTGAGAGACAACCTTTGACCAAAATGATATCGTCTTTGCTTTTATATCAACGCTTATTGGAGTAACACCGAGCTCTCCGTAAATCATAAATGAAGGGGTCGATTTCTTCAAATAAAAAATGTGTCTTAAGAATTTGAGTTGAATTCTATCTATAATGTCGCAGTTGCCCGTTCCCTAAATTTCACTGCAATATAGAAGTATAGGTTTTACGGTTTTGTTGTATAAATCTATTTGTAACTCAAACGATAAAATTTAATGAACGTGATTTCTTGATGAGCGCGAATAAAGCTTTATTTGCTTGTTCAGCAATATATTTCTTCGCCTTATTAAAAGAACCGCTTTTTGATAAGTAGATTCCCAGATATTTGTATTCTTGGACAATTTCAAGTTTAGTATTATTGAGATAAAAATTGATAATTGCGTTCTGTCTGCCGCGGGAGATAATCATCACTTTTGTTTTGGAAACATTGACAGTAAGCTTCCAATGAGTACAGTAATCACTGAAAGCATTGAGTGTTCTCTGTAAATCGTCAGGGGTTTCGCTAAACATTACCGTATTGTCTGCATACAATAATAAAAAAAAGCTTAAAATATGTAACTAGGTCATTGTCGGCGAATTCGCACTTAACTCCGGGGACATGATTTCCGCGAAAGTAATTTTCAAAATCGTTGAGAAAAATGGAGAATAAAAAAGGCGACAAATTTTCACCCTGTCGCACTCCTATTATGCAAGGGGAAAATGCTGATGTTCCATTTGCACATTTTACTCGTGATTTAATGTTTTGGTATATGTTTTGAATGAAGCGGAAGCATTTCCCATTGATATTGGATGACTGAAGTTTTTGCCATAAGCCGGTTCGCCAGACTGAGTCGAATGCTTGCTTGTAATCTACGAATACGCAATACAACTTCTTTGACTTAGATTTCATCATTTCGATAAGGCTGTTTATAATAAAAAGGTTGTCGGCAGTAGAGAAGCCTTTACGGAAGCCGGTTTGACTGTTCCTGATAAGGTCTTGCTTTTCTGCCAAATTATTTAATCTCGAGTTAATAATCGATGTAAATAGTTTGCCTACACAACTTAAAAGCGTTATCGGACGATAATTTTCAGGATTTTTAATATCTCCTTTATTCTGATAAATGGGTAGGATTTCGCCTACCAGCCAATTTTCGGGTATAAGTGCATTGTCAAATATAACGTTGAATAAATTTGTATACGTTGGAAGCATCATATCTAGTGTAATTTGTATATGCTCGGTAAGGATTTGATCGAATCCGGGCGATTTATTCCGTTTGAGTTCTTTTACTGCCTGTCGAATTTCGCTTTTGCGTATCGACATGTTAATTTCGTCATTTTTATGCTCGGTATCATTAGTTATATCTTCATCATTTGAATAATTTGGTGGATTGTTAAAATGTTTTAAAATATCTGTAAAAATCTTTTACACTAACATGATTTTCGCCCTTCTTGCTCCCATTATGCGCCAATATTCTTTTGGGTCATTAGATTTCAATCGGCGAAGTTTCTCTGTCGCGACATTTTTATGCCGCCGTACATTTTTTGATATAACGTGTTTGTAATTTTTACTAACCGTTTTAAGTAAATTTTTAAAATGATCGGTTTTGAATCGATTATACAAGCGTCCTATTTTATGATACGAGTTCCTCGCCAGTCTACAATCTGTATTAAACCATGGTTTGTTCGGCCTTTTATGCGCGTTTTCACATGGCGTATACTTGCCAAATGTTCCTTCGCATGCATTATGAAATATATTTTCTGTATCACAACCCAGTAAGCATTTTGCATAAATCTATAGCGGGCCGTTAGCGGCCCGTCAGGGTAGCTGACGGGCCGCTAACGGCCCGCTGTAGATTTATGTAGAATGCTACAGTAGCGATTACGTTTTTCTTGTCCGTTTATGCGTTTGGGGTGCGTTTTAAAATCGTGGCATAATGTTTGCGTTTCGACAACGTTTCTAGCGTTTCATATCGTTTCGGCCAATCAAATTACAGAGCAAAGCGTTTCACTCAAACGCTTAATTTGCATATGTGCACTGAGGAGATACAAACGTTTTCTCGAAACGCTTTTCACCATTTCGGCCAATCAGCTTGCCTTATCGAAACGCTTTTTCCGTTTCGGCCAATCATTTGACCGTTTCGCACCGTTTGTATGTTAGACCAATCGAATCATAAATACCTGTTGGACCTTATTAAACCGTGTTTATTACAACTAAAGTACTCTGTATCTACGTATTAAAATTATATTTATTTTATTTTATTTTATTTATTTATATTTTCTTTATAAAATATATTTTGGTATTTTCGAAAGAATTAACATGATTAATTATTATACTTTGTGAAGCCTATTATTTTTACACTGCAATCATGACAATCAACGTCTTTTGACAATTAAATGTTTTAGCACATAGTACTCGGTATAAAATATTTAGCAGATGACATTTTGAAGTTTATATATATTTCCTGAAAACAGATTTTGGCATTTCATACAAATTGCCTGCAAATGATTTGACAATATCAGAATGCCTTAACCAAGAAAATATTTATTTATTTTATTTACCTTACTTTTATATTTTATTCAATTTTTATTTATTTTTTTTATTTTATTTTTATTTTATTTTTATTTATTTATTATTATTATGCCAGAGGCTACCTGGTAAAATGTCATAGGAAATAATCCCATAAGTAAAAATGCCAGAGATAAAACTTATACAAGTTTAGTTCTTTATTTGTCTTCCATGCAGCACAATTTGACAGCATCATGGGAAAAGGTGAAAAGATGCAACAAGAGTATATATGTCCAAATAGACTCCCCCACACTCTATATTGGAAGAGTCTAATTCAATGTTAGGCATGTCAGGTTATGTGGTTTAGATAATCCTAGCGAAAAATGACTAAACTGTGCAAACAATGGCTCCCTGATCAAATGCCGCATTTTGCAGTGTCTGATCTGGATCTGCACTGTTTTCCAATAGCCTGTTTTGGGTCTCCAAATTAAAGTGAGTTAAACTCTTTTCACATCAAAAAAAAAAAATAATAATAATAATATCATCTGCTTATATCTAAACAAAGCAGGTTAAATGTTAACCTTTACCACTCTGTTTATTCAGCAGACAACAAAGTGATGACATTTTCTTCGTTTTTCCAGAAAACAGGATTTGACATTTCATGCCAGTTGTCTCTATTCAAGACAATTTGCATGAAATGTACAGAATGTTCAGTTGATGACATTTTGAAGTATTTTTCTTATGTTATCCTGAAAACAGGTGTCGCCTTTTCATACATATTATCTCCACAGGACTTCACTTTCCCTGCAAATTGTCTTCAGTGGAGATTTGCGTGAAATGTTAAACCTGTTTTACGGGAGAAAATAAGAAAAGAGGTCATGAATTTGCCATCTGCTGAGTTAGCCCAGAGAGTGATAAAGGTTCAACTGGACAATGAATCGTTGACATAATCCATTCTGTTGGTGATATGTGTAGCCCACGATCAGACTGCGCGGAAATGCCGGTTCACCTTGGTCTAAGCTGTTCTCAAATACCAAAAGGTCGTTTCTTATTTCTATTCAAAGGGGCTAATATATATTCAACCAGTGCCGATCAAACCAGATCAGCTTGCGCAGCAGGATCAAGATCAAAGATTTTCAACACCAGTCTGAACTACGTCGAACCTGTGAATTGCCATTATTGTTTTGAGTAATATTTCTCCCCCCACCCCCTCCCCCTCACGTCCCTCCCCTCACGCCCTCACCTTTTTTAAAATGAAATGTACACTGTCGTTTAGACAAATGGTGCTGGAACAGATGATCTGCTTTACTGAAATTTATTGTTAGAATTATGTGTCACCAATACTAATCCTTTCATTATATCCTTATCCAGTGAAAACGTCCCTCTGAGCATAGGTGTTACTCAGATTAAAGTGAGTGGATCAGTCTAGTGCATAATGGTGTCCACTCAGTTCACTGATCAGGTCATTAGTATAAAATACTGTAATACATGAATCGCTCAGTATCCATCTAATACACAGACTGATCAGATTTGTAAAATATAAATAGGTCCATTTTTACTTGTTTGGGCCATTATTTTTCGAATACGATGCACTGTGCACATCATGGCAATTATGTGGACAGTCGGCAAATATCTTGCTGGAGGGCTTTCATGAAAGTATATTCTCACTATGAAAACATTTTTGGCATGTATATGCAAAGCTGTTAACCTTAAGAACGCTATATTTTAATATTAGAAGTCGAAGATCAAATGTATGGACGAGCAGCAATGACCCAGAGCAGAGTGCGCGGATGCACATTCTAATCTAGTATTTTGCATATTGCAACCTATACTTAAATATTAGAAGACGATGCACTGGAGAAACAGCAGATCCTTTCGAATAATAATGATAATAAAAATGTACAGACGAACTGCAACGAACCAGATCAAAATGCACGGACGAACATACTAATCAATGTTGCATTTATAGCACATTGTAGTCTGGATACCCCTAAAAGGGTAATTGGCAAACAGTGGATACCCAGATCAGATGCCGCAGAACGTGACGTCTGATCAGGGTATCCACTATTTGCAAATAGTTCAACTATTTGTTTCTCTACATAACATAGTCTGGCATACCTAAAATCGAAATTAGAATCTTCCAGTATATAGGGTGGGTGAGTTCATTTAGTAACAATAGGTTAAATATTAGAAGATAATGTGCAAGACTATTGGCAAATCGTATCGAATAAGACAATGTACAGATGAGCAGCTACGAAGCAAATCAGAGTGCGCGGATGCCCTATATTTAACACATATTTTCATGTATTCCTCTTTTTCAATATTGGTAAAATTACTTTGCATCTACATGTATTCGGTAGTTTAAAATGAAAATGACTTTATATCAAAGATGAATGGATGAAATTGAAATGTTGTTGTTGTTTTTTTTTATTTGTTCAAAACTGACTTAGCAGTTTTTAAGTAAGACTTCTTCGATATATATTTTTTTTACATTACGTCTGGTGTGTCTTAATTTCAAATATACGAGCAATATATCCTTTTAAGGCATTATCTGTTTATGCATGATGTTTCTTTTTTTTTTTTTTTTTTTCTCATCCAAACAGATTTGGAAGTGCACCTGCATATCATAAAACTTCCAATAAACAATACATGGAATGGGTATTTCCTATACCTCACCCTCCTTAAGAAATACACAGGCTAATATTATGTAACATTTGAAAGAACAAAAAGGAGATAGTATAAATAAAAAAAATATGTAAATAAATAAAAATTGGAAAATATCATGATATTATACGCATTAATTGCACAGTACTCCAGATTCATGTAGCATAGAGTATTTGATAATAATTGATGTGTGTCTTCATTTTCCCACTAAAATAATTTTGTTGTGTATATTTATTAAAATCACCTCACAGAGGTAATTTTAATGAGTACCAACCATATACTTTCTGGAGGAGAAACATAAAAATACAAGATATGATCATAATCATAAATCGATCATAAAGTTTCTCAAATGAACCTCATTTATTTATTTATTTATCTATTTATTTATTTATTTATTTATTTATTTATTTACTTATTTTTAAACTAAATAAGAACACTTCAAAAACTGGATCCTAATTCTACTGATGGAGAACTGTATAATAAGTCTGATAGGAAATTAAAAAAAAAAAAAAAAAAAAAAAATGATTGTATCCTAAAATGTGAATATTTACTTTCTGCAATTGTGCAAACTGAATTTTCTGAAACACAGTTATTTCTTCAAACTCTGTATGTTTAGTGAATATTCAGATCAGCCTGTACGTCTGCACAGTCTGATCAGTCTTCACCACACGCTCTAGAAGATCTACTGCTTCTTCGTCCAGAAAACACAGACTGATAAGATTGCGGGATGTGCAGACTGATCCACATATTCACTGAAAGTCCATTCTTTTTTGCAGGAATTAAAGTGATTCTGCCAAAAACTGTTGAATTCCTTTTCCGTTGTATATTGCATTTTAAGACACAACGTGTTTTCCAGTACTTTCAAAAGTCAATAATCAATCATTCTTTACTGGAAGTTGAAAGGCATTCCTATCATTATTCATTGCTGGGAATGAAAGAAAAATAAAGATTTTGTTCTTATATTTCCCGTAAAATGGCATTTGACATTTCAAATCCTATTTTTCAGAAAAAAATAAAAACAAAATCTTATTAATTTCTTGTCTGCTGAAACTGCCCCATAGCGTTGTAAATAATTCTTAAATGTCTTTGCGAAAAAAAAAGTGCTCCAAAATTATGCTTTTCCTGAGCAATGGATTTATTTATTATACTCTTTTTAGTGACTATCTTTTAGTTTGACGAAGCTTTGAAATTATGCTAATGGAAATTTATGCAGAAGAGGGAATTTGATGATAAACTAGCATATTAAGACATAAGTGTTAATTTATCCATAATTTATCCATAAAATATGTTGTGGGTATTCATTAGAACTGCCTTTGCGAGGCGATTTTATTAAAAACAACCAGCTATATTTTAATGAATAAAAAGAAAAAAAAAATGCACACCAATCTTTCGCCAAATTACCGACCTTATCTGTTTCTATGTTTTAATCATAAACTTTACTAATGTCAATAATTTCCCCTTATTAGGCCCCTACCTATAAGGTTGGCCAAAGTCACCAAGAACTTCTTATTTTTATCTGTTTATGGTCATTAGCGTGTTATGCAATCTAAATTGTGTCTTTAATAGCTAATTGCCACCATCTAACATCCTAAATCATCGCGGAAGGAAAATATAACGAAATACATGTATTTACTCTAGATTTTTTCCAACCGCTACTTAGCCGCAATCTTGGACAGGGAACTCCCCGTATACGCGGATACAGTGAAATGTTAATCTGCAAAACCGTGACTTGAAATTATATGTTTAGTAATCGTTATTATTATTATTATTATTACAAATATTACATTCATTGATGTGAGTCTAATCATTGCATACAATATAATCAAGTAGCTTTAATACCACTTGATGTAATTCATAATCGAAATATTTATGTACCCAGTGTTTGTCTCAGGTGAGAAAATAGTGTGCAACAAACAACTATTACCTGACTGCACCGGCAAGCATCGAACCCGCGACTCCTGATCACCAGTCAGAAGCGCATCCGACTGAGCTACAGAGTCCGGCCACTATCACTCTCCGTCAAAACACACTTCCTGTTTATTGCATCAGATACTCGTCTCCATAAAATTATTTGACTATTATTTTTATTAATTTTATAACAATTATAATTAAGTGAAATTGGAAAAAAAAAAAAAAAAAATGAGTCCGCGGGATTTTGATTGGCTAACTCTGCAAACGCTAAAACGTTTGAAACCAGACATGGTTTCCATGACAGCGTTTTCCGAACGCTAATGTGATTAGTTAATATTTGAAACGCTTGAAACGTTTCAGAAACGATGATCTGATTGGCTAAAACTGTAAACGATCGTTTAAACGTGGTCGAAACGCTGCGTTTCCAAACCGTTAAAAAGCGTTTTGCATGCGTTTCCGTGGACATGAAAAACGCTGTCACCACTGTAGCTGGGAAGTGACGCCATCGATGTCTGATTTCGAAACATTCGGTTTTTGTGCAAGATTGTTTAACACTTTGTTTATTTGTGACAGTTTTTGTTAATCAAAATTTACTGAAAATAAATCGGCATTTTCTTGCTTCCATATTTTAAGTCTTGGAGTTGAGAAAGTAGGCATGTTTTCTGCTTGGCTCGGGGACTGATACACTGATCCGATTGTCAAAGTAAGACCGCAATGCGAATCAGAGAACAAAGAGGAGAACTCTTGTATGCAAAACTCATTTATGTGTTGTACAAGTTAACATTTGAAATGCAATAATCAATGGTGCTCCGATCACAATACTGCTATAGATGCAACTGCTTTAACCCTTCTCATGCTGAATAAATTAAGTTGCCACGCCCACTTCTAATTTCCAGCCAATCAGATAACTTGATTCGATTTTTTGATAGAAATTCACATATTTAATGACAAACAGTGCAGATCCAGATCAGTTGGCTTCTGCAGAAGCCAACTGATCTGGATCTACACTGTTTGCTAAGACAGGGCATGTCGTGTTCAGCAAGAGAAGGGTTAATATTATCCAGTTGTATTGTAACTGCAAACTGTGGTTTTCAAAGCATAATGCATTGCGAGCTCGCTTATAGACAATGCCTATGTTCTTATTATAGGCATGTTTTAAAATTATATAGGCATGTTTTCGTGATGTATTATCGCTAAATCCTAAACATCTTTTTTTTGTGTGATTTGCGAACCAGAAATGGTCAGCCAGGTATCAGTATAATGTGATTGGATCGAATATCATGTCATGTGTCTGAGGCGTACTGAAACGGTAGTCATAAAACGAGCATTTTAGCTCCCTATCTGTTGTTTTTTTTTTGTGTGTATTTTTTTTTTATTTGGCAGGTTTTTCAAAAAAAAAAAAAAAAAAAAAAGAAAAACGTCCTTTAAAATAGCAATGTCCGAGCGGGCGGGCGGGCGGGCGGGCGTCGGGTGTCTGGCGTCGTCCAAGGTTAACCAAAAGGTGTTTTCAAAGTTATATGTTACCTTTATTCTTCAGTGAATTGCTTTCATATTTGGTACGAATGAAGAGGAGGACCAGTAGGTGTTTCGCACGCAAGAAAGACAACTCTCACTTTCTTTGTTATTTAAAAAAAATGTCCATAATTCAGTTCGGCGTTTTTCTTGTTTATTGCATATTTTTCATATTCTTGAACTTTCTGTTCTGACAGTAACCTGGATGTTCCATTGTGTCCCGTAGCTGGAGCATGGGATAGTTTACTGTTTTGAACATTATACCATGATTTATTTATAGATGTCACAGGTACTTTAGAAAGTCTGTCAACCTTGAACATCTTTTAGAGTGCTTCAGCTGTATCAGTGCACCTTAACCCTAATCACTCTCTGAACTAATTCTGCAGACGACAAACTGATGATATTTTTCTCAAAAAAAAAAATAATAGTAAAAAAACAGGGTTTTGGTGTCTATGAGAAATAAGAAAATATCTCATAATGTTGTATGTTAATTTTTTTATCCAGAGTGCTAAGCATCAAGTTTTACCAAACGAATTTTGAAATGATTTTCTTATTTTTTCCCAAGAAACAGAATCTGACATTTAATGCAATCTGTTTCCAATAGAGAAAGTTGCATGAAATATCAAATTCCGTTGGCTAAAAAAAAAGAAAGTATCAGCAATATGTTGGCTGCAGAAGTTGCCCATAGAGTGCTAAGCATCAATTTTCAGTAGACGACATTTTGAAATGTTTTTCTTATTTTTCTCAGAAAACAGGTTTTTACATTTCATGCAAATGGTCTCTAACAGAGACAGTTTGCATGAAATATCGAATTATTGGAAAAAATGAGATAAGTATCATCAAATGTATTGTCTGCTGAAGTTGCCAGGAGAGTGGTAAAGTTTAATATTCTGCACTTAGCAACTTTCTAAAAATGACACATTTAGGTTGTTTTTTTTTTTTTTTTTTTTTTACTTAAACACATTAAACCAGACAGTCTGCCTGTTGTGCAAACTTTACAAATTTTATTACACAAAAGGTAGACAGCAAGAGAGATTTATATCAGTTATCAACAGTAATTTCATATGGCGGGTATGATTGTGCGCAAATTCAGAGAATCCATTAATCAATATGCCATATATTATAATGTCGATGTACAATTTAATGTCCCTTAAGGGCTCAGGTTAAATTTGGTTTTATTTTCTGGGTTCATGGGAGGACACCTTATAATCCTTCTTCTAAGTATATTTTTTGGATTATAAGGTGTGTACAAGACGAGCAAGTATAAAAAGAATCTAATCTCGTTATCTCGACATCGCTTATCTCGAAATATCGCTTATATCGAAGCGAAAATCTGGTCCCTGTTTCAACATGGAAATCTAACAACAGGGAACTAAATATTGTAGGAAAGAGGAGAAATTGCTCCTAAGGAGCACTTTCTCCTCTTTTCCACAATATTTTCAAAATATATCTGGTTTCAGGTGTTTAATTACATATTCATTTGTGAAACGTGGTTGTTCGAATTACTTTTCCTCACTTCTGCAAATCTGATATGTCGAGGTACGGATATCTCGAAGTATTTCCAGGGAGTCGCTTTGATATCGAGAAAAAGAGAGTCGACTGTATTTGTTTAGATTGTTTATTCCATTTTCTTTCCTTTCTGAAGTATATAATTTGTCACACCCTTCCGTCGCTAACTGCGATAGAACCATACTAAATAAATATGGAAATTAATGTTAAATAAGTATAGCTTGCCATGGTGCACTGTGTGTATAACGTGGCACATTTCAATATTTAAGCATTATGAAAACATGCCTATTCAAATATATTGAAAATTTCATCTCCAAAATCTGAAATTTTTCAGATAAAAAACTCCGATATTTTTCCTCTTTCTGCTCAAAACATAGATTGTGGGTACTCGTTAGAACCGCCTCACCGAGGCGGTTCTAACGAGTACCCACAATCTATGTTTTGAGCAGAAATAAGAAAAATAATGTATACCCCTGTAAACCCCAGTTTTACTATATAAAAGTGGGGTTTAAGGGGGTCAAAGTTATATAGGTATGTTTTCGTGATGAGCAATTAAAGTAGTCGCCCAATTCTTCTTACACATACGAACACTTTCTATGTTTAAGCAAAATTATGTCTCATCTTTGTAACAATTTTCTTTACACACACACATACACGCAGCACGCACACACACAGGCACGCACGCACACACAACTTTACATACCACCTTTCTGTAGTAGTAACATCGATAAATAGCACAAATTTCTCTGTTGACGTTTCTTTCATTAATTGTTCACTTTTTAACATATTAAGCCTTTTTGTAGAAATATGGCAGCAAATATTACACCCTATCATTTTTGAAATGGTGGACAAGTCCTTACCAATTACCGTTGAGCATGCACGGCATAAGCTTTCAATGATGGAAACACTCCTCCACCTTCCTCGCGCCTGCATCACGAAAACATGCCTATATAAGTTTGACCCCCTTAAACCCCACTTTTGTATAGTAAAACTGTGGTTTACAGGGGTATACATTATTTTTCTTATTTCTGCTCAAAAACATAGATTGTGGGTACTCGTTAGAACCGCCTCGCCGAGGCGGTTCTAACGAGTACCCACAATCTATGTTTTGAGCAGAAATTTGAAAAATATCAGAATTTTTTTATCTGAAAATTTTCATTTTTCGATGGTAAAATTATCAGTATATTTGAATAGGCGTGTTTTCGTAATGGTAAACTATCACAGGTACCTCCGCGGAGGTACATGTACTGATTAAATGGTTGTGACAGATATCCGGAGCTACATGTGATGGTCAAAAACTAGAAATAAAAAGGTAGGTGTTCGTCTTTTTTGATAAAATACATAATAACCAGAGAGTTTACTGAAAATCAAAGAGTGCTATTCGACCTTTATAGGCATAAAGTTTTGTCACACGTCATATTCTCCAGAACTTTCAATATTTATCAAAGATATGACCTTTGAAGTGGCTTCGAAGTCACTCAGAAGTACTTGAAACAGAAAGCAGATCGATCGTTTTTGGTTCTAAATGCGGGTATCTTGTGTACGAATACGTTTATCTCGGTACACTAATGTAAAGTAAACCTCCTTGCCTGAATACAGATATCGATAAACTCCAAATAAGGCTGGATTCTTCAAAAACAGCTGGAGGTGCCTGTGACGTCGTGGAGGTGCATGTGATGTAAAGAAACATAGTGAAAATATGAAGAGTTATTGCAGCTGCAAATATTGATATAATTCTTTTCTAGATTACTGCCTGGAAAGAATCATTCATTCAGCGTCGCAATAAGTTATCACAATGTGTATGTCATGAATGTTCCATGTTAAAGTTATAAAACATAATCTCAAAGAATTATTGGCGCTTTTGAGTTAAATTGTCATAGCATGCTCACTGAAGATAACCTTTTTTCGTGACTGGTGATGACTGTAGTCGGGAGGTGCTGCCTGTTTGTCATACCAACTCGTAGAAATATTGTCTTTGCTCAATATATCAATATATAACACGCCATGCCAGCTACACATATGGTGTACCAAAACTATAAAAAATGCCGATGCCTGTCACCGTAAATTATGACGCAATTTGAGCAATACCGGAACACCTAAAATAACCTACGCTGAACATGACCCTTTTGGTAACTCGTAGGCGTATCGCTCGCATATGTCGTATGACGCTCGCCGTACGTATTGTTGTTTTGTTTCTTTACGTACACTGTAGAGGTGGTCGGGTGGTGCGAAGGTGTCATGTATATTATGTCACCGGGGCGTCCAGCTGATATTGGCTTACAGTTGGGCAAGGCCTGCTATCCTTGTAGCAGGTAAGGGTAGGGAGGTGATGTTTTTATTTCTTCTGTTTCTTCACTTTCATTCCTGTTCCTCTTTCTTCCCTGTCCCTCTCTTTCATCTCTTCTGCTATCTCTTCTGTCTCTTTTCTCCCTTTTTCTGGGAGACGACACAAAATGACCCATAAGGGTTGACGTGTCGTTAAACGCCAACATAATCAATCAATTTACGTACACTGTACATAATTAAAATCATGGCGGGACTGTCAGTTAATCTAACCAGGCGGGTCTGTCTCGCTGTATGTGTTGTTGTAGTTTTGTTGTTTTGTTTCTTTACGTCCATTGTAAACAACTAAAATCATGGCGGGACTGTCAGTTAAGCTAACCACACTATTCCTGGGCAGGCTTAGACCTCCTAAGGAGTTAACCCGTAATAAGTGAACATACTTTCGTCAGAAACTGACAGCTGCCCTTCTTGAATCATAATCTCGACATTACATCTTTAAATCGGAATCTTACTGTAAATCATGTGAAATTCAGTCTCCAAATAGTCACTATGAGAATATTTTGTCGAAGCGTTTGCAAAATCAACAATTTGTCGGAAAATTGCTCTTTTGTCAACATATTTGATGCACATAGTGGCTATTTGGACACTGAAGTTCACATGATTTACTCTAAAATTCCGATCACTTCACCATGTTAAAGGATGTAATGTCGAGATATGTCATGCGTTGATGATGTAACACCTAGGTCTTACGGGTGTGTTTGACTTCTAGCGTTGGCAATATAAAATAGCAAGAGTGAATCACTTGCAACACCTTCGAGTCCACTCACCACAAAGTCAACATAAACGGCAAGCCAGGCCGCGTAGCGCAGTCGGTAGAGCGTCTGACTCAAGAGCCAGAGGTCCCCACTTACTTTTCTCTCTCCTTCCACTGATTCAAGCAGGGCAGTAGTGAATTACTGACGAAAGTATTTTCACTTATTACCGGTTAACCCCTTAGGAGGCCTAAGCCTGCCCAGGAATAGTATGGTTCGGTTAATGACAGTCCCGCCATGATTTTAGTTGTTTTCAATGGACGTAAAGAAACAAAATTACAACAACACATACAGCGAGCGTCATACGACATATGCGAGCGATACAAGTTACCAAAAGGGTCAACAATGTAGATTATTTTAGGTGCTCTGGTAATGCTCATCGGCATTTTTTATACTTTTGGTACACCATATGTGTAGCTGGCATGGTGTGTGATATATTGAGCAAAGACAATTTTCTACGAGTTGGAATGACGAACAGGCAGCACCTCCCAATGACAGTCATCATGATTCTTTGGTAAATATGGAAAGCCTGTTCTGGGTGATATGACGTGTGACGAAACTTTATGCCTATAAGGGTCGAATAGCACTCTTTGATTTTCAGTAAACTCTCTGGTTATTGTGTATTTTATCAAAAAAAGACGAACACCTACCTTTTATGTCTAGTTTTTGATCATCACAGGTAGCTCCGGATATCTGTCACAACCATTTAATCAGTACCTCCGCGGAGGTACCTGTGATAGTTTACTACCAAGCGTGTTCCTGTTTCTGTAGTGAGTCTGTGTTTAATAACATTTGACTAATTTTACATCACGGAAACATGTCTATATAATGTTGGCCCCCTTAAACCCCACATTTATACATTTATACAGTAAAACTGGGGTTTACAGGGGTATACATTATTTTTCTTAGTTTTGCTCGAAAACATAGATTGTGGGTACTCGTTAGAACCGCCTCGCCGAGGCGGTTCTAACGAGTGCCCACAATCTATGTTTTGAGCAGAAATATGAAAAATATTTGGGGTTTTAATCTGATTTTTTGTTTGTTTGTTTTTTTTTTTGTTTTTTTTGTTTTTTTTTTTTGTTGTTTTTTGTTTGTTTGTTTTTTTTTTTTTTTTTTTTTTTTTTTTTTTTTTTTTTTTGTTTTTTTTTTTTTAGTTTTTGGAGGTGAAATCTTCTATATATTTGAATAGGCGTGTTTTCGTAATGATTAGGAAGAATTGAAATATATGCGCTCTATAGAAACTCGTTTTAAAAATTCTGTATGTGTTTGATTGTGATGTAATATTTATATATGAAGTCCATTTTTGTATAAAATGATCTTTTAACATTTGATTTGCAGATTTTGTATACCAAGTTGCTTTAATAAAATTCTGATTATCCCAGAATCCTGAAAAAACAAAAAAACAAAAAAAAACTGAACATAAAATAGTTTTAACGTTTTCGAGCCATACTGACTTGGTTTTGTTTTTTAGTTTTGACTTTATACATTTCATTTAATATATTGTAAAAAACAGAACTCTTTACTTTCAAGTTATTTCACCCAGTATGACACTATATGCCTTTTTATATCGATTTATAGAGGGGTCAGACCAGGTGCACCATACATTACGAAAGCACGCCTATTATAATATATGGAACATTTCATCGCCAAAACTGAAAGTTTCCAGATAACATTCTGATATTTGTTCATATTTCTGCTCAAAACATAGATTGCGGGTACTCCTTAGAGTCAGCTCGCCGAGACTGTTCTAACGAGTACCCACGATACATGTTTTTGGCAGAAACAAGAAAAATAATGTATACCCCTGTAAACCCCAGTTTCACTATATAAAATGGGATTTAAAGGGGTCAAAGTTATAAAGGCATGCTTTCGTGATGAATCATATATGATGGAGTTGCTTTCTTAAGATTTAAGATCTGTTTATAAAATTTTAGTTGTAACCCCTCAATAACTTATATATTACCCATACCCCACAGTTCGCATCCATATAAGAGTATTGGCTTAATACTTTTATTAAAGAGATCAAATTGTACATCTAATGGCAACGATAAGTTTCTTATTTTCTTAAAAAAAAAAAAAAAAAAACACCTTCTTGCCTTGTAGAGTATATTGTAATGACCCCAAAGTTATAGCTGACAACCAGATCGCACCAATATTACCGAACTAAGATGCTGATGAAATTTCTTTTGATTGACATTTCAAATACAACCAGTCAGATTTTAGCAGTATTGCCTCAGTCAATTAAATTTAAAAAAAAAGGCGGGCTGTTGCATGATTTTTAGTACAGAAGGTCAATAAGTCCAGCACTGCATTAGACCAGATGTTACCACTTTACCACAAAGTTCTGAAAAAAAAAATACTAGATTACCACAAAAATCGGAAAAAAAAATACTAGATAAAAATAATATTTAAAAAAAAGAACAAAGAACTTCTATATAAATTAAACTATAATTTTGCAAAATCCCATACATTGCTTTAAACAGATTAACTATGTTATTGTTTCGGTTTTGGGAAAGGAATACGGTATTATATCATAGTTTGGTGACCTCGTTTTAGGTCAGACCATATTATGGTATAATTTACAGTGTACCCAAAACCTCGACAATAGAAGTTACATCCACCTGTAATTTGGGTCACTGCAATGAATTGCAATAATTTTTAGAATGTGTCCTAGTTCTTACCCCACCGTTATTATATATATGAAATTACGGTAACCGTCCTAACTGCAACTTTGTATTTCCATTTCCTCTGATGTCATGTTATACTTGACTTTGAGAGAATAAAAGTACTTTGAGCAGAAAAAAAAAAAATAATAATCATGGTTTATCTATAACTCTATAACTTCATCTCCACCTCTTTCCGGGCTAATTCAGATCGATGATTTTTTTTTTTTTTTTTTTTTTTTTTTTTTTCTTATTTTTTCCAGAAAATAGGCTGCAACATTTCATGCAAATTGTCTCCTTTGGAGACAATTTGCAATGTAAACAATTTGCATGAAATGTTACAGCCTATTTTCTTGGATAAAAGAAGACACATGTCATCAGTTTGTTGTCGATTCTTATTTTCTGGGGAAAATAAGTAATATTTTAAAATGTCGTCTGCATAAGTTTTTACTTAGTGTGCAGAGCGCAAATGACTTAGTTACATAACAAAGCTATTTAGCCACAATATCGGCCTATGCACTAAAAGAGTATTTATGTTTATATTTACTTCCCAACTATTTATTACTATTGCGAGCTATTGATTTTTTGTAATATTAATATTAAGAACTTCTACGAAAGAAAACGTATCATTCCCAACATGGGCGCTAAACGAAGCCTCAAATTAGCCTGCGCATCCACGCAGTCTGTTCAGAGTCTTCGTTGTCTGCATGAAGAAACTTTGCATCACTGGCTATCTAAAATACGCCCAGTGACGATTCTGATCAGACTGCGCGAATGCGCAGGCTAATCTGAATCTTCGCTGGGCGCAATTGTCCAAAGGTACTGTCCTGATATTGCGACTCGTATTCAAGTCCTTCGGGTATGTAGGTGCAGTCTAGCTATATTTTGAAAGTTGAATAAAGTTGTGTCAAACATAAAACTTTCGCACAATTCATAGCTGTATTTATGAAAATCCTTGAAACGACCTTATTAATATGAATTCACTTCTTATGAATTTGATTTTGAAGTTCGTAAAGAAATCGTGATACTGAACTTTTCATAATCTAAATCACTGAGGTACGAATGATTGGCAAGTCTATATGAGACCCAAATAACGTTTTATGCTGAGCAAATGTCATTTGAAAAAGAAAATATATGTATATTATAATTAATTTAGGTTGTAAGTTGGTACAATTTTCTCATGACTAGAATTCAATAGGTGCGCACACCAGTGACACCCACAGATCTCACGATAAACCGTATATACTATCCTTCATTACGAAAACATGCCTATGCAAATATGCTGAAAATTTTACTACCAAAAATTAAAATTTTCAGATAAAATATTCTGATATTTTTCACATTTATGCTCAAAGCATAGATTATGGGTACTCGTTAGAACCGCCTCGACGAGGCGGTTCTAACGAGTACCCACAATGTATTTTCTGCACAGAAATAAGAAAAATAATGTACCCCCCCCCCACCCCCTCTGTAAATCCCAGTTTTGCTATATAAAAGTGGGGTTTAAGGGGATCAATATTATATAGGCATGTTTTCGTGACGCGCAGAGAAAATGTACAGCGGAATAGAAAACGGAAACCGGACGAAGAGAAAATTGTCTTTGTAGACATGCGAGGAGCGGGGACACAGTCTGATCCCTGAATGCCATTAACAGAAAAACTACAATAACTCGAACACCGATTGTTCGTTTACCATGGATGATTCGAACTCGTTTTTTGAGTCCCTAAGAAATTCTGTCGATAGCTCAAGAAAATAAATATTTAAGGATATTTTAGGAATCTTTAATTTTATCATGAAAATGTGTGTTGTGTGTACTCATTTGACTCGCCTCATAGAAGAGCGAAAAGGCATACCTAAATTATCTCCATTGGCCTTCTGATCTGGCGCCATGATTACCCCTCGATCTACCCATGTCTAGAAAAAATTCCAATGGTCCTAAAATGTTTGAGCCATTGAGATTCGACTGTATAGCGTAGTTGCATTAGTGTTAGGACAGACGGGTATGTAGAAACTGTGTAGACCCAGATCAAATCAACGAATCACGCACTAGATGTGATCTTTTTCGATTCTAACGCACTAAAAGTAAATGAAAATGCTTTTGTTTCCTTTAGATATACCCAACCTTTCGCCATTGTTTGATGGAATCCCGCCAACACTTTTGATTGTTACACATGTATTTACCTGTTTTTATATAGTATCTGATGCGAGAAAACGACGATACACCGTCTAAAGTCAAGGAAACGTCGCACTCTTCCGCCCCGTAACTTCGTTGTAGAAAAAAACTGCTGCTGTTTTGCATATTTGAACGCTACCAGGCCCTCGAGGCACATGGAGGCCGGCGCGCGAATCGCGCCGGTCTCTTAATAGAGCTTTGGATTTTTACATATGGGAGCGTGTTCGATTAGCTCACTAACGACTTTTTTTATATTTACCGAGATCGTCGGTTTGTGACGATCCCGGCAAATATATAAAAAAAATCTTATTACAAACTATGTTATGAACAGATTAATGTCTATTTTATTTTCATTTCAATCAAGAAATTTCATAAAGCTTAATAAAAGCAAACATTAACTTTTTTCGGTGCCAAATTTCAGACATTGTCGTCTGCTTTTCTTTTTTAACAAACTATCGCTTGAAAAGAAGTTTATACGTAAAGTTGAAAGACTGAATGTCAAACAGCGTAGATCCAGATGAGACGGCTCATATGAGCCGTCTCATCTGGATCTATGCTGTTTGTAAAAGCCTATTATTATCGCCTGTGGCAGTGAAAATTAGAGAATCACATTGTTGTTCTATTTTACCTGTTACATTGAAAATTTATTAAACTTTAGTATACCCTTGTGTACATGCTCTTGTACCATTTAAGGATTACCCATGGATACTTGGTGCCGTTGTCTGCCACCAAATGACTTACTTTCGACTTTATACTCAACTCAGGACACATCGAGTATGAGTTAAGTGTAAAGGTCTGGACCCGAGTGAGATTCGGACCATCGACCTCTCGCTGTCGTCGAGAGCACTAACCAGTAGGCCACATAGCATAGTTCTTTACCGCTGACTATGTAGGCGAGCTGTGTTAGAACTTAAATTGCTTATAAAACAAGACACAATATCGTGCAGCGTGGGGCAGCGTCCTAAGCAGTAGAAGTGGCAGTAGCAGCAGCAGTAGTAGTAGTAGTAGTAGTAGTAGTAGGATTTAAAGTAGTAATAGTAGCATTAGAAGTAGCAGTGGCAGTAGTAGTAGTAATAGTAGCAGTAGTAGTAGCAGTAGTAGTAGTAGCAGTAGTAGTAGTAGTAAAAGTAGCAGTAGGGGTAGTAGCAGTTAAAGTAGCAGTAGCAGTATTAGTTGCACTACTACTACTACTGCTATTGTTTCTTACGCATATAACGCATATTCGTAATGTGTGTAATGAGAGCTCGATAATTTTGCTACGATAATTTTAAGAAAAAACATACTCAGTGACTACATGCAAATACAATTCGTTCGTACTTTCGAGCTTCGATTTTTTGTCTAATGATATTAAATTACCCCCTTCTGTCCCTGCTTCCTTCAAAAACCGCCTAAACAGAGACACAAAGCATCCATCGGCTAATGAAGCTTTGTGAATGAGCATCTTTACAACAACAACAACAATAATAATAATAATAATAATAATAATGTTTATAATTATTATTATTATTATTGTTAGTTTTATTATTATTATTATTATTATTATT
This sequence comes from Anodontia alba, assembly GCA_964016985.1. NCBI lineage: Eukaryota > Metazoa > Mollusca > Bivalvia > Lucinida > Lucinidae > Anodontia > Anodontia alba. The sequence continues at coordinate 90,884,426 of OZ024830.1, read as the reverse complement.
ATTATTGTTGTTGTTGTTGTTGTTGTTGTTGTTTTTGTTGTTGTTGTATATAAAATGTTTTAACGCCAATTACGGTATCGCTGCTATGTATCGCAGATAATTACAGACAGATATTCTTTATCCTCACTAAAATAATATCACGAATACGTATTCCACATAATTATCACTCTTACCCCTATTAGCTCTATGTCAATCAATTTCTGAGTCTTTAGATTACCGCTCAGCACTTCTCATAAAAGTATATCATAAAGCTACTTGTTTGAATCGTCTCGACTTGTAGAAGCGATTCAAATATGCACCACACCATACTTTTTATGTTTCAGAAAAATAAACATTGCGCAAACATCATTACGTTCGTCTCTCCGCTGTTATTTTTTTAACCCATTTCAGTCTGAAACCCCCCCCCCCCCCAAAAGGTAGTTGACAAACAGTACAGACGTAAATCAGACGACGCGGAACGCGGCATCTGATCAGCGTCTACACTGTTTGCATTCAATACAGAAATTTCTATAAAACTAGCCACACACCCTATTGGAAATAGACCGATCCAAAAAGTTGTGGTGGAAGAGGCCAATCGGCGTAAACGGGTTCAGTGTGTCATCATTAGGTGTATATATATAACTACACGCTGTTCTAGTAATTATTAAAACAAAACATTTAGCGTATAGTGCGGTAATAAGGTCAAATATGGTAAAAAGTAACGTCTCATTTTCGCAAACTGGTTAGCTATCTAATATATCGGAAACACAAAAATCCCCCTTTTAAGCGTATATGTATGATTTCGATGGGCTTCCTACTATATATACCCTGGATACCAAGTGCCCAGACACAGAGTGGAGACGATGCATCGTTTGACTTTCCTTTTGGTTTTGGCCCTTGTGGGCGCCACATTTGCCTACCCGTACGAATGGAAGCGTCATCGTGGTGGTGGTGGTGGTGGTGGTGGTAGAGGCCCACCGGGCGGTGGTAGAGGCCCACCGGGCGGTGGTAGTGGCGGTGGCGATGGCAGCGGCAGTGGTGGTGGAAGCGGTAATCAGAACCAAGGAAATGCGGGTAAGTTCTCCTTCTCTCTTTCTCTGTCTGTCTGTCTATCTGTCTGTCTCTTTCTCTCTCTCTCTCTCTCTCTCTTTTAAATGACAGTGGCATGCCATGAAAACATTGGGTGGCATTTTTAGAAGAATGAAAATTTCAGTTCTTACTTTTGTAATTTAATCTCTCTCTCTCTCTCTCTCTCTCTCTCTCTCTCTCTCTCTGTCTCTCTGTCTCTCTACAAAGTAGTTTATAGATTATTTTTGTTGCCGTTGTTGCCGCTTTGCTTTTTCCTTTTATGGCAAAAACCAAGAAACGGATAATAAATCTAATAATTATATACAATTAATTGATTAATAAATATATTTTTTTATTAATTAATTAATCAATTAATTAATTAATTTTAAGTTTTGAATATTAAGTTATTAATTAATTAATAAACAAATTGATTAGTATTAAGTAATTAATATTAATTAGGAATGCGCTAATGACAGACGTCTGGCAATAGCGGTTTCACATTAAAACCAAGAAACGGATAATAAATCTAATAATTATATACAATTAATTGATTAATAAATATATTTTTTTATTAATTAATTAATCAATTAATTAATTAATTTTAAGTTTTGAATATTAAGTTATTAATTAATTAATAAACAAATTGATTAGTATTAAGTAATTAATATTAATTAGGAATGCGCTAATGACAGACGTCTGGCAATAGCGGTTTCACATTAAAATCTCTAATGACAGACGTCTGTCAAAAGCTATTTTGCATTAAAATTGCTATTACCAGATGTCTGTCATCAGCGAATTAGCGTTAGAATCGCTATTTCCAGATGTCTGTCACTAGGGAATTTGCTTTTAAATCGCTATTTCCAGACGTAACTGGAATCTTCGTTGGGGCATATTTTGGGATCGGATTGATTTTAATCCTGATCATTGCTCAGCTTTGAAACTTGGTAAACTTGTCACACCCTATGAATAATCATTACTGACCGTTCTAAGGGTGTTCTGACTTTCGATTAACCATAGTCTCTTGTGTATTCCTGTTTTTGCCTGTTCTCTTTTATCTACCAGTATGCTTGCCACACTTCGGGGAGCATATTGTTTTGTCCGTTCTTACGATAACCACAATTTTACTTGCTTCCAGAGGGAGGCTGAGTTGGTTTACTTGTGAACCATCACGAAAACATGCCTATATAATTTTGACCTCCTTAAACCCCTTTTGTATAGTAAAACTGGGGTTTACAGGGGCATACATTATTTTTCTTATTTCTGCTCAAAGACATGGATTGTGGGTACTCGTTAGAACCGCCTCAACGAGGCGGTTCTAACGAGTACCTACAATCTATGTTTTGAGCAGAAATAAGAAAAATATCAGAGTTTTCCATCTGAAAATTTTCATTTTTTGGTGGTAAAATTCTCAATATATTTGAATAGGCGTGTTTTCGTAATGTGTGCGATTTCGTTAAGTTACCAACATGTTGAATAATAAAACCACTCCACCTTATAATGGTCCTTACGGCATATGCGAACAACAGCGAATTATCAGGTGCCGCTGCGCTTCTGCGCAGTCTCGTCAGAGCATTCATTGCCCGTGTTTGCACACGTTTAATTTCTTACTTACTTACTTACTTACATTGTTTTTGTCCCCTTCTGATTAAGGGTGTACTCTACAAGTCATAAAACTTGTCTTCCTTGTAAAACAATAGAAGAAAAAACTACCAAATATATAATGTACTTTAAATATATGACATAAATAACTTATTTCCCTTAACCAATTTCTGCCTCGCGTCCCATAAAGGAACATTTACAAACAGTGTAGACCCATATCTGACGCCGCAGAACACATTTCTGCATAGCTTCGCATAAAGGGACATTGATAAATAGTGGAGGCGTCTGATCAGGATCTACATTTCTGTATTAAATTCGGAGATTTTTTGTAAACCATGGTAATAATAAAAAATTAAATAGACATCAATTCTATTGGAAATGGACCAGTCCAAAGCGTTGTAGTAGCAGAGTCGACTCGGCATAAATAGGTTAAGCGGTCTAGGAAAGGGACAGATACAAAATTGCAAAGACGCCTGGTTTTGTAAATTTGGTTATCAAATATAATTCAGCTGTTAGTATTTTAATATTTGCGCCGCAACCTGAAAAAAAACGAACCTTCTGACATGTGCGTCCAACAAAGACTCAAATAAGCCTGCGCATCACGAGAACATGTCTATATAATTTTGACCCCCGCCCCCCCCCCCCCCCACCCACCCCTTTAAACCCCACTTTTGTATAGTAAAACTGGAGTTTACAGGGCTATACATTGATTTTCTTACTTTTGCTAGAAAACATAGATTGTGGATACTCGTTAGAACCGCCTTGCTAAGGCGTCTCTAACGAGTACCCACAATCTATGTTTTCGAATAGAAATGTAAAAAAAAAATCAGAGTTTTTTATCTGAAAATTTTCAGTCTTTGGAGATGAAATTTTCTGTATATTTGAATAGGCGTGCTTTCTTAATGGCATCGGGTGCATCCGCGCGGAATGATCAGGGTCTTCGCTTTCCGAACGAAGAATGCATCCTTGGCTATCAAAAAATGCTTCCAGTGAAGATTCTGATCAGACTGCGCGAATGCGTAGGCTGATCTGAATCTTCGCTGGGCGCACATGTCCGAAGGTACGTTTTCTCACGTTGTTTCTTCTATGGTTTTTATACACCATCACGAAAACACGCCTATATAATTTTGACCCCCTTTAAACCCCAATTTTATATAGTAAAACTGGGTTTTTCATGGGTTTACATTAATTTTCTCATTTCTGCTCAAAACATAGAT